>JBBPDI010093286.1:0-11735 GCA_037974545.1 Cucumis variabilis | reverse complement strand
CTTCATGTGGAAGATAACCTGACATTGCTAGGAACCATCAAAGAATTGAGGGAGACCTGTAAATTGCTGAATGAAAAGTCACGGCCATTTTGGTGAAGAAGGTGAAGAGAGATGCAAATTATGAAGCGAAGAACAAACGGCAAAAAGAGAACAAGAGAGCTCCGGACGGTCGACGGTTGATTGATGTCCTGCCCTTGCAAACCTACTCATAAACACACCTTTATTTATTACTTCCTTATTTTCATCTACTCATTTCCTTATTACTGTTAACCCCTTTAATTATTCTATGTAATTATTATAACTATTTGTTAACGAAACTCTCTCTCAAGGGTGTTCCATGCAAGGATGGCAAAAAGACCGTGATACTTCTAATCCTACCACTAGGTTCATCTTGCAAAATTCGAAAGTTGCAAATAAACTCAGCTATACGGTTAGCCTCCCTTTATGTTTTGAGAGAAAATTGTTTTATAAAACATGAAAGAGAAAGAAAAAGTTGATAAACATTACTGAAGAAAGCATTCAAGATCGTGAATAAAAAATAACTTAGATTACAAAGAGTATAACAAGACTTAAGCAAACAAACAAGACAAAAATTGATCAATTTAATTAAACTGATATTTATGGTTGAGATAAGACTAATTGAAGGTTAGAGAGCATAGAATAACATTCATTATATTGAAATATGATGTTTTTTGAGAGGTAAATAAAATTGTAATGCAATTGAGTGTTCAAATGGTTGAAAATATATCATATTTTTCAAGAAAGAGAAACAAAAAGTTGTTTGATTTTTAGGCTTTTTGAATGTTTATGATTGAGGGGCTAGGTAGCTATGAAAAGTTTAATTTGTTTGTAATATGTTTGGTGTTTAGGAATGGAAGAAAAAAAACTATGCTATGTAATTGATGAGTTTTAGAAGATTGAATTTGAAATTTTTGTATAGTATATTTTTATTTTGTAGGAATTTGGTATATATGTTTAAGA
This sequence comes from Cucumis variabilis, assembly GCA_037974545.1. Taxonomy (NCBI): domain Eukaryota; kingdom Viridiplantae; phylum Streptophyta; class Magnoliopsida; order Cucurbitales; family Cucurbitaceae; genus Cucumis; species Cucumis variabilis. The sequence goes on along the minus strand of JBBPDI010093286.1, from coordinate 10,754 downwards.
ATGGAATAAAAGTTTAATCAATTTTGAGGGTTGAAAATTTTAGAAAAATATGTATATAGTTGATTCTTTTTTTAAAAAAAAAAAGAACAAAATTTAATACAAAAGCAATTTTATTTAGAATAAGTCACTCAACTCTATACTTCAATCACAGACTTTAATTTCTAACTCAACTCAACTTCATAACCCAAACACAAACAATAATTCATTTAAGGGTTAATTCAATGAAATGTAAGGGTCATTTCGAGTCATTTTAGTATTTCAATTGGATTGTGCTTAAAAGATATATGTCATTTTTACAAAAAGCATACAACATAAACTATCAACCTAATTTTAATAAATGAATTTTAAATTGGGAATTTGGTAGAGATATAGTAAATTGTAGCGTTTGGTTTTAGAAAAGGTCAAAAAAACGAAAATGTTAAGAATTATAACAAACCGTTTATACCACAAGTGATTTCACTAACGAAATCCATAGATAGTAAAGTACTCGAATTATTGAAATAATATTTTTTATTATATTTTTAAAAGAACAAAATAAATTAAAATATTTACAAGCTATAGCAAAATTTTAGATTCTATCACTGTAGCATATCAACCATTATCATCAATAGAATATGTTATAGGTTGTAAATATTTTGTAAAATTTACTATTTTTAAAAATTTCTCTATAAAAAATATTAAAAATTACTCTAATAACCCTCTTCTCCTCCTTCGAGTGAAGACAACCTAACAACACTTTGTGTCGAGACTGCAACCCACAGTTTATGGTTTAACAACTACATTGATGAGGGTTAAATCTTCTATCTCTAAAGATTCTAACAAAGATTAGAGTTTAGAACTCTAATCTTGAACTATTCTCTAAGTTTATACATTAGAAGTCTCACGTAATATGTACTTTTTCTTTAAAAAAAAAGGTATACAAGGGAGGAGTATTTATACAAACGTAAGAGTGTAAAATTATTCTCTCTTCTAATTAGAAAAATAAATTTAAAATATCACGGTTGAGGATTCCTCTTACAAAATTAGTACATTTTAAAAAAATTATTCAAAAAATAATTCTCGTAGAGCACGATCAACCGTCGAGATTTCACTAAAATTTAAAGATTTCCAACTTATCAGATTGTTTTAGGTGTTACGGGTGTATCTCAGTAGATATTAACAACTAAATTCTACAAATTTTAAATCTTCTCAAATCTTATACCAAATGTTAATTAATTTTATTTTTATCTATTCAAAATTTAAAAATTACACTATCAAGTATTTTAAAATATAATTGATAGACTATGCAGACAACCGATATTTGAAAAAAAAAATTACATGGATCTAAGTTCATGTTGGGCAAATTTGTCGAAAATCCTTTAAAAATTAATAATTTTAAACTTTCTTAGTACACGCAACTCGGAATGAATTGAAATCAACGTAATCTTTTTCAAATATTTATGCAAATTTTCCAATTTTTTTTATCAACAACCAACTCTCTCAAAATTTCTACTGTAATCTTTCCAAAATTTATATAAAAACGTTCTTGTAAATTTATTTGAAAATTGGAACACATAGATTAGGATAAAGATTTGAGAAATTGTATAAAAAGAATTGATATAAGATATAGAGAAAATTTGATAAATTAGTTAAAATTTTGGTATAAGATTTAAAAAAATGTAGACAAAATTTGAAAAATTAGTTTAAATTTTGGTATAAAATTAAGAAAAATTAAAGATAATCAATTTTGGAGAAAACTTGCAAATTAGTTACTATAATCAAATTTGAAAATTTGATATAAATCTTTCAAATTTTAATTAACTTTTCAAACTTTCTTCGAATATAATTAAAAAATTAGTTAAATTTTGGCATAAGATTTAGGAAGATTTGCTAGAATTTGAGTGTAATCTCTACAAAATGCATTGAAAACATCCCAACAATTAAAAATTTTAAGATTTTAGTGAAATCTCTTGAATGAAAAATTATTTACGTGACTTATTATGATATGCGAAAAGGACCAAGCTATGCGATAAGAGTCCTAAGTGATAGAGCTATTAAATTTTGTAAATAATATGATATTGATCATAACTACACAATAATACACTATGCGAGATAGGTTATGTGAGATGTTAGAATATCTCATCACATACGCTAACATCCTAAGCGAGATAATCAAGCAAGATGAGATATAATAAATGACATGATCCTTATTACATAATTAAAAAAAAATCAAACATTCTTATTACCATTTTGTATTTAATATTCAACATAATTTTTCCATGATTACAAACGTTTCAAAATTAATTTTTCAGATTCTATTTGTTTCCTCACATTCTATAAACTCTTTTCACTCTTTCATTTTGGGGGTGAGAATTTTACAAGAAAATATTTTCTCTCAAACAATCTTTCGGTGAGTTTTTCAAGCAATAAGAAGTGTTTATTTGAGTGTTGAGATTCCGATTAGTTTCAGTACAAAACTAATTGAAAAACAATGCTGCTTTATTCTAGCGACGGTCAATTAAACTGTTTGCACAAAAAGAGAAGAGCCATGAAACATGTTGAAAAGAGCAAGATCCACGAGTCAGCTATTTTCTAACTAACTTTTGTTTTCCAGTTTGCGTTTTGACCAGACGACTTAACCCGACATTTTGTCTACTTTGTAAGTTGACCATTAGGCAACTTCACCAGGCCAGATACCAATACATTACGTGAGATACAAGACAAAAAAGCCCGCGTTCAATGCAGGCGTTAAAAGCTTCTCAACTTACAATTCATTCCAGGCGAAGTGTAACAACAAAATCTCGACCCATTGAAACAAGTTTTAGTAGACAAACCCTCAAATATTATTAGTGTTAAACAACGTGGCTTTCTTCTCAAAAGAAAGAAAGAAAAGCAGGTGCCAGGTGGCATTGAATTCTGATCACCCTTCAATTGCGTTTCAAACTCATTTTCCATTCTTCTTCACAAATCAGAATTAATAAGAAAAGCTTACGTGGGAAGCAGACGTGGCAGTAGTATGATGAAGAAGCACGCTCCAGTTCAAAACAATTGAAGCCGCAGTTTCTAAAAGACCATAGGGAATAGGACACGTGTGCATATCCTAGCCAAGACTTTTAAAATTTAGAAAAGCAATGGGTGAAGAGAGCGAGTAGACTCCAACAAAGTTAACCTGGCGAGTGAGGTTGGATGGGAATTGGGAGTTAAAGGAGAAAAGTGACGAAGGAATGGCGTGGCGTGGGATTGCTGTTTGGAAAGGAGAGAGACGTGTGTGTATGTATGTATGTATGTGTATGTAACTAATTAAGACAACGAACCGTGAAACGACGACGTCCAAGTAGTAGCCATAAGCCACCAGAACCAGAAGGGCAGAAAGTTGTAAAGTGAAATGACTGTATTGTCCCTCCCAAGTTTCTAGATTCCATGGGTTCCACTTATCCACTTTTCTTTTTCCTTTTTATATGGGCCTCTCCCAAGGGCTCCACCAAAACTCATGTTTCAATACCTACTACTTCTTTTATTTTTTTGAGAATGTTTTTGTTTTTAATGGTTTTTGTTTGATGTAATAATTTCCCAAATTTTATATAATTGAAAAATTCTTTTTTTGTTTCTTTGTTTTATTTTACTATTTTTAAACGAAGCAATTAAGAAAATGGTTTTTCTTTTATAAATAATAATTAAAAAAATAACTTTGAAAAGACAAATATATCACCTTTAATTTGTATATGTATGCTTTCAAAATTAAACTCTTAATTTGAATAAAAAGATACACGTTTATGTTATTGTATTTACCATAAAAATTAAAATAATATTAATAAATTGAAAAAAGTAAAACTAAGTTAGTTCAAGACTAATGGTCATAAATAGTAAAATATTAAAACTATTTACAAAATATTAAAAGAAAATAAAGAATTTCAAGTTATTTCGTAATTAAATCACTAATTTTCTTTTTTATAAAATTAAAAAAAAGTTAATTCAGTACATTAAAGGCTTATTATTCTCCTTCCTTAAGATACTTACCTTGATTTGAGTTTCAATAAAATATTTAGTTCATGATAAAATAAAATATAAAACACTAAATAAGATGAAAATCTTGATAGAAGTAAGAAAAAGAACAATAGGATAAAAGAAGAAAGGGGCTTTCATCAATCTAACGAAATTTGATATATTCATACCTTAATTATTTGATATAGTTCGCAAAGCTAGTTAGAGTAAAGTTCATGAATTTAAAGTTGATGCAGATTTCACCCATATCTCTCTCATATGATTAAGCACAAAAATTGTAAGAGAAAACTAAAAAAAATCAATGATCATGAACATTTTAACATGCTAAAATAAATTTCAATGTTCAACAAAAATCAAACATAGTATAAAATTAGGTTGGGCTTCGTGTTGAAAATAGACAAATTGATCAATAAATATTTCAATACTCATAAATGTTAAATCTGTTTTTGTTATTTTGCGGAAGCTTACATTAGGTTTCATATCAAAATATATATGCTTTAATTTATGTTCATGTTCATGTTCACAATAAATGAACGTACGTGACATTGTCTCCCCTGGTAATTTTCTTTAAGAAAATTACATGATAGTAACTAAAAAAGTTCATCTTGTAAATACATGTGTTTGCATCGGGGTTTTCGGAGAAACGTGTTTTTTTGGAGTTAAAATTGTATTTATGTTGATTTGATGAAATGTGGTTCAATCTCTATTACTTGATCCTCTCTCATTTTCTTTCACATTCTCTTTCAACCGAATGTGTATGCTTGATTTGAGGAATCACGAACATGATGTTCTTGAAGTTGAAGTCTTGAAAGGATGTTCGAATCTTCAGGATCAGAGCTTCAAGAAATAGAAGTTCAGGTTTTAAGAATTAGGAAGTCTTCTAAACTCCCTTTACTTATAGAGTTCTCACATGAGTTTTGTGGGTCCAACTAATTGGATTTGAATTTTATTTAACATTTGAACTAAATTACATCTATTTTCGGACTCAATTGGATTCTAGCCCAATCAAAAAAGTTTGGTAACGTTTTTGTTTCCTGTTTCCTGTTTCTGTTTCTTGTTTCTTATTTTTTAGAAGAAGAAACATGAATGTGTTTGATATCTATTTCTGCTTCTTGTTTCTTGAAAAACAAAAACAAAAACAAAAAATGTTATTGATAACTGTTTCTTGTTTCCTTATTTTCTTCGAGATTTATTTTTTATTTTGTTCACATCTAATTTAATTAAACATTACACCACTTGCTTTATCAAACCTAGATAGGAAGGTCTTCTAGTAATCTTATAAAGATCAAGATGAAGATTGAGATTTGAAGGACAGAGTCAGCGAGGAGGAAGACGAAAACCCACGATGAAGAGAAAGACTAAATCCATGAAGAAGTGGAAGACAAAAACCCACGGCGAAACACACAAATCTGGCAAAAACCCACAAATTCAACGAAAACTCAGATCCATGCGAAGAGAAAGATGTCGTGTAAAGGAAGACGATGAAAGGCGAGGAGGAAGATGACAAAGACAATGAGAGGACGAGGAAGACAATGGTTATTTGGAGGAAGACGATGGAGATAAGAAGAAGAAAAAGAAAACCACCTGGAAAGTGGTTATTTGGAGAAGAAGATGGAAATAAGAGGAAGAAAATGAAAAAGAAAATAGAAAAAAATTGAGAAAAAGGAAAGGAAAACAAATAATAATAACTGAGAAAAAGAAAACCAATAAAAATAATTGAAAAAAAGAAAATGAAACTGATAAAAGTAATTGAGAAAAATGAAAAAAAAAATAATAAAAATAATTGAGAAACGGAACATGAAAAACTACTTTTTTCTTCTTCTAATAATTCCTTATAAAATAGGAAATGTTTCTACTATTTTTTAGAACAAAAAATAAAAAACGTTAAAAAAAACCTTTGTTTCTTAAAAAATAAAAACAGAAACATTACCCAATGAGTCATTAATTACTAAAAGTAAATTTATTGATATTTATTCTTTTATATATAAAATAACAACACTGCCTATAAAAATTGATGCAAATATTTATGGGTGTCGATCAAATATAATAAAATATCATAGATTGTTAATAATAGACGATAGTGGCATTTTACTATGTTCATTAATATTTTCGTTTATTTGGTTATATTCGAAGTGATCAACATATAATAAAGGATTCTAAATCGGTAAGAGAGCATAAAATATTGTCGATTCAGCAATCACACCCTCACAAATTACCATATATCTTTGGGACATTTTTAAAAATAACAAAATAAATTAAAATATTTACAAGCTATAACAAAAATTTGAATTCTAAAAATTATTTTAAATAACAAAATTCATAAAAATGTACATAAATATAATAAAATTTTAAAATCATTCTTATTAATAAACTACTTTTATTGGTGTAGTTTATATAAACATTAATATACTTTTAAATTTCTTTTACATTTATAAATATTTTGATTCATTCTATATATATATATATATACACGCAAATCCGAGTGAGTAATTCACAGGCAATGGCATGAGAGAGGTGAAGTGGTTAGTGGGCAATGGCAACGAAGATAGATTATTTCCATTCCCATGTCTTCACTTTTAAATCTAATCATTAATTCCTTTTGACTACCTCCATTCTTATAACCTAACATTATGACCTCTACTAATTTTCTTTTCTTAGGAGATATTGTCTAATAGAATTTCAATCAACCATTCATTCTAAACATCCAACTCCATCTTTTAAAAAATATGAAAGAAGCCAACTTTCATCAATAAATAATTCATAATAATTTAATTTTAACTAAATGAGTAAATAATAGCTATATATAATTTGATTATTTTATGTTTAAAGTATATATATAAGAAAACTACATACCTTACATTTATTAAAAACGTAAATTGTTGGTTCAGTGAAAAATTAACAAAATAAACATATCATAATAAAATATATAGCATATTGTCTTTCTAAACGTAGAGAAATAAGAAATCAAAGAAAGCCCAATTCATTAACTAGTTTAGCATATATTTCAATTGAAGTCATCAAACTTTTACATTTGAGTTTTCTAACTTATCTAAGTGTTTTTTTTAGGAGACTTTCTTTCCTGGTTTATCTATAAATTTGCACAGAAACAACTAAAGCTACCTGTAATCTAACAGTTTATTCTAAGAAACTTATCTTTTTGGACGAGAACTTTTCCTTCCTCTATTTATTAGGGTTTGTTTTGATCAATTACTTCCCTCAAAATAAATTGTCAAGATAAGAGTTTGTTGACCAAACAACAACTATTGATTTTCTCCATAATTTGAACAATCGCACGATTCAAATCAACAAAGAATCTTCATCATTTATGGTTAATCTCAAATTCTTTTAAATCTTTGTTATATCATTTCAAACATGTCTTTTTGAAACCATATTAGATATATGTCCACAACTCAATCATAACGTATCACATAAATATTGTAGTTATGTATTATAGTAGAATGAAAATAAAAAGTAAAAAAAGAGCATTAAAAGTTCTTAAGAATTAAGAAAAATAATATATGAGACATATATACTAATAATTAGCCTATAAATTATATAATTGACTTTTGATGTAATATGTTAAACTCAACTTTAAGATATGAAGCGAGATTTATGGAAATCAAAAGTGAGAAATAAGAATGGTAGCACATGGGTTGAATGAAAAAAGGCTTTTTAAAAGTGCCACTTATTTGTCACTAAGTTTTCATTATATTTCAAATAAATAGTTGCAAATATAATAATTGAATTCAAAAATGTTAGTATATATAACAACATTTTTTAAAAAGTGATAAATTTTAAGTACTATTGTTTTTAGTTATTAACCATTCCAGTTTAAAACACTTTAAGCTTAGTATACTGGTGAGTGATATAATGCTTTGATAGAGAACTCTTGTAATTGAGGTTGAGAAGATATTTTTGTTTGGTTGTAAAAAAAATTCTGACTCATGATTTTTTTTTATCGATTTGGAGTTTTTCTATGTTAATTCTTATATTCTCAATTTTATTGATTATTCTTTAATTTATTATTATTATTATTATTATTTTGCTATCCCGACAACATTAATGAGAGAATTTTCCAACAAAAAAAGAAAAAAAAAAGTAAACTTTCAGCTTTGTGTCTAACAAATCTTTAATTTTCTCGTATCAAATTTATAGGTTTGGATCCATTCAACAGTTTTTAAAATTCATTGACGATCTACTAAAACTTTTGAATATGTCAAGTTTTATAATTAAACTAAATTAAAATTTGAAACGATCTATCCACCCTTCTTAAAATTTATGGATCGAATATACTTTTAAAAGTTCAAACAATAGTTACAATACATATTTCTTTTAATTCCTTTTAAAATGAGCATGAATATTCTTTTCTTATTCTATTTATAAAAAAAATGGAAAATTGTAAGGTATCAACCCTATTTGAATGTTTATATATATATATATATATATTAATACTTGAATCATCCTTTTCCATCCTTCTATGAACTTTTGAAAGACAACTTTGAATTCTTTTTAAGGAAAGAGTCCATTTAATTTGTTGAGCAAGATAAGGAAACATATGTTCCTATATAATATAGTAACACATGGGGTACTAATTAATTAATTAATGTTCATTTGTTTTTTATTCTTAAATCTTATAGTTCTCTTCTGGGTTTTTATTTGTTGACATTCCAAAATTATATAATTGTTGTGTTGTTATGTACATGGAAGTGAGAGTTTAGAACTTTTGATTTGTTTTTTCTAAGTATATATGTTTTGTTTAAGTGTATAATAATGTCATTTTAGAACTTGAAAGAGATATATCTAAGTTCAAACATAAAAGATTTAGGGTTAACTCTAAAAATTTAAATAATATATCATATATTGAAAATTACTAAAACATTATTTAAGTTTGAGATAATAATTATGTATTTGATATATTAATTTTTAATTAATTAAAAAAAGGAAGATAAAGATGGTAAGTGATTTTCATTGCTATGATCACAATGTCAAAGTTTTCTTTAAATGGAGAGTCCCACTTTGTTCATAACTTTTTGAGTCCAAAAGCATGGGCCCTTGATGGTTTTTTTCTCTAAATTTTATGTATTCTAAGTCTATTTTTTACTTGTTCAACTTCTTTATTATTTATTTAATGTATGGATTTCATCTTATATTAATTTACAAAAATCTCAATTTGCTTGAAAAGTTTATAGTTAACCTACTACATATGTGGCTGACTTTACCTACAAAATTAAAATGTCCAAAAAAGTTGAGTTGTATTTGAAAATTAAGCTCTTAAGTTAACGATACGTTAGTAATAAGTGTATAAATAGAAAGTTCGAGAAAAACATATTTAAATTAGACAAGAGGTGTATAATCTCGTTAAAAAGATAATAAAGATTACGTTTGATTTTAAATTTAAAACTATACCAACAGAAAAGAAAAAACTCTATTTAAAACTTATATATTGTGATTGAAAAAATTAATTGAAAGTTTTCCTTTAAAGTTGTCCCATCAAATTAATTATCATAAATTTTATAGTTCACTAATTGGATATGGACTTGGAAAGCTATTGTGATATATGCAATCTATTTCATTTTTGTTGAGTGAGTAATTAATATTTGAACAAAAGACAGTTAGAATTTATGTAAACTTATTAATTTCAAATTCAATAATATCAATTTTTTGGTTCAAATTTAATTTTGGTTAATGATACAATACTAGTTAATAACATTGACAAAATCCATAATTAAAAAGAAAAACATTTATTGAAAAAATTGAAGGCTGTCCAACACACAACAAAACTACAACATTTTCGGAGACATCACAAACGAATGCAGAAAACTTAAAATCAAACCATAACATGGAGTTTAATAGCCCTAGTTCAATGTAATGTCACATACATCTGAAAGCAGTGTGCCTGTGAAAAGATATATCCAAAAGTATAAAGTCAAACAATTACAACAATCTACTTATTTGTAGATAAACGATAAAGATAATGATATCTTCTATTAATTTAGCAAATCTAAATAATTTAAAAAAGAGAAGAATTTACCTTCAACTAATTTAAAAATATTTACAAGCTATAGCAAATTCTATAGTCATTCATATGATATAGTGATAGAAGACTATAACGAATAGAATTCAAAATTTTAATATAGCTTGAATTTATTTTAGTATGATTAAAAATGTGACTAATTTATATATAATATAGCATAGACATATATATTAAAAAGAGGGGAGGAATAAATTCGTTTATTTATGAAATGAAGGAAAGAAAAGGAAAAAAGGAAAAGGAACAAAAGAAAAGGGAATAGAAGAATATAAAAAAGAATACCGTTGGGGTCAGGAGTGACGTGGCGTGAAGTGGAAGGTCCTGATTGCAAAAGTTGACACTCCTCAACAAAGGCAACTCTTTATTTTTTTATTTTATTTTATATAATAAAACTATATTAAATATTTAAAAATTAAAAAAAACTCACACGCTTTCCTCATTCGTAATCCCCTTTCCCTTTCCCTTTCTCTTGTCCTTTCCTCTCCTTCTCCATTTCTGCACAATTCTCATCGTCTTTCATTCTGATCACCCTTTTATCTCCTTCCCCTCCTTCTTCATTCTTATCCTCTTCGTTCTTCATGGAAGCTGGAGTCGATACCCCTACTCCAACCCAGACACCGGGCTTAGGGATATCCTTGGACCTTTCTCCCCCTGATTCTCTCTTATCTTCTTCTTCTTCTTCTTCTTCTGCTTATTCCTCTTCTTTTTCTTCGCCCCCCAGAATTCCTAAGCGACTTCGTCA
>JBBPDI010093281.1:0-11737 GCA_037974545.1 Cucumis variabilis | reverse complement strand
ACTATGCCTGAGCGAAATGACCTATGCGTAACTTTCTTTGTGTAGAGGCCATTCATCTGATCCTTTTGTGAAGTATCCTTAGTTCAAGGCCTTTATCGCATTGTCGGTGCACTAAATTTGGTTTATGTTTCGTTTCCCCTTTGTAATTCCCACTCTAAATTCGAGAACACTTGAGTCCTTAGTACAACTAATGGAAGACAAATTTTTTTGCCCAAATCCGTACAAAATAAATTATTGAATCATACAGTATCCACTAGTCTTAGTGGTATGTTTGAGTGGAACTAAGGGATCACACTAGCTAATTGTAATGACCCAATTCTTTATACTATGTTGAGGTCATTACCCAAAAGATAAATAAGAAAAGACACTTTTTTTGAAAAGAGGAAAACTATTATTTCTATGAAATTAACATCAAATAAGCGTTTGAAAGACCTAAAATTTACAAATTTAGTAAAATGCTATGAAAACATTACCTGTGATTTCTAATAAATTTTTAAATAAAATAAACTTAAATAAATAGGATAAAAATTTAATTAGAATATTTAAAATAAAAAATTATTGAAAATTTGAATTATACATTCAGAAGTAGAGTTGTGTCCCCGTATGGCATGTCACTGGCCATTTTTATTGCTCGCCAGCTTTTCATTTCCTTTACCTCTACCTGAAATATTAAACATAGAGAAAGAGTGAGAATATAAAATATACCCAGTAAGGAACCCACTACTAGTCTCGCTAGGTATCTGTTAACTTCCTATTAAGGCCTCATGAGTAGGTACCCAAATCTATCGTGCTTCTGAACATACACAATCTTGTGAAGCCATATGAAAATTCTCATCTGTCAGTGAACCTAAAAGAAATCCTATGATGTCGGGCTGTAAGTATCCCCTTGAACAACTTATAAAAATGTCATGACAAACTAGTAGTCCCGTCGGATGCACATAGTCATAAATATGCAAAGGGTGGTAATCCCGAGAGACACCCATGTAGGTATATCCCTAATAGCCAAAGTTAACATAACAGCATAGTCCATAGTGTAACACCCCGAATCTTAAGGTAAATTGTTTTAAATCAAATGGCCTTACTATTGATTTTTTTTATTAATTGTCGGGTGTTATTTTATTGCTTTAGTTTGAAGAACAAATTATTTGGAGAGAAAGAAAAGAAATTATAGAGGAAAAAGGGGATTGGAAGAGTAATAAGAATAATAATATATTATTTGTATTATTATTATTAAGTATTAAGTTAAATAAATAAATTTTCTCTCTCTTTTCCTTTCTTCTTCGCGTTACCCCCCCATCTCTTGCTTTCACGAGCTGCCACCACTTCCCCCTTCTTTCCATTCTGACGAAGCCTAGCCTCTGCCACGCTGTCTGTTCCAGTTTGTCGGTCGACGATAAAGTACGAAGCCTTCTATCACACCGTGTTACGAACCGCGCCGCCACGATCTGTTCTACTCCGCGTCGCCACAGTCGTCCCGAATCGTTGCAGGTTATTTCAAATAGCCATCACCGTCCTCATCTCGAATGGTTGCCACTGTACCCAAACTCCTCTTCTCCAAAGCAAGCTGTTAGATCTGTCTTACACGGTATATTTTTGTTTAGGTTTGATCGCCGCCGCTGCTGTTTTGTTGTAAGTTTGTTTAGTAAGGATGAAATTGATGGGTAATTGTAAGGTTTTACATTGTTAATACTGTGAGATGGATGTTGTTAATAAGTCAAATTAATGTTTATTCTTGAAGGCGATATCGACGTTAAGATCCTTGGGTGTTGGCAATAAGCTTCATTGGAGCTAGATTCTCCATCTCCTTGGGTAAGTTCATGGATATTGTGGTTTAATGATTTGAATGAAGAAACAAATTTGGGAAAATACTAAGATTTTGTCATTATGTTTAGGTTCGTTTTCGTGGAAGTTAGTTCGATTAAGGAGCTTAGGTAACATTAAGGTAAGGGATCTCTACTACTGGACTCACCTATAGTTCTGAGTTGTTTGAATTGTATTGCCATATCTGAACTAGGAATGTCAGTTATGGTCCATACGTTTGGATATAGACTTAATGTTAAATGTATACTGTGATTGACTGGAATATATATATATATATATATACACATGGATTAATCTAGACATGGTGTTGAATGCATATTGTGATTGACTGGAAATATATATATATATATACGATTGTATATAGGATGATAATAGTAGATTATGCTCGTAAAAGTGTGGATATGAGTTGGTGGATTATCGTATAGACTGGGTGTAGGTGATATCCAAGCATGGCAGTGTACTGGTGAACTGAGAGTTGTTATGAGTATGTGACTTATTTGACTGATGTGTTGATGTGTTACTAACTGACCTTAAGTTAAAGTAGAATAAGGTGACTGTTAGGATGTTAAACGAAGGAATTATGTATTGAGGGAATTTGAATGTAGTATAAATGACTGTAAAATGTTTAGGATGGACTGAGGGGAAAATTTATTAGTTTTCTATTGTGTAGTTTACCTTGCAGGTGTCTTATGGGATCACCACTTTTTATGTATCCTACGAGATCATTAGACTGATATGTATTTCTGCAGAACACTAGACTGATTTATGCGTCCTTTAGGGCGTTAGACTGATTATGTGTATCCTACGGGATCACAAGACTGTGACTGTGCAGGATACCCCATTAGGAAGCTAATAGTTTATTTTTCCCTAGCGAAACCAGTTGTGGGTCTCTTACTGAGTATGTTTATACTCATCTTTTTATGTTTAATTTTTCAGGCAAAGGTAACAAGGAAGGCAGACCGGCGAGGGACAAGAAGGAGGCGTGATTGCCACAGGGGATGTCTTAAATTGCTTCCACTTATTGTTTTGTTTTCTTGTTCTTTTAGCATTTGAGACTGTTTGGAAATATTGTGGTTTAACTGAGTTCATGAACCGATGTTTTTGTAAACTTAACTTTAAAATTTTTGGTGGTTTGAAATAGGGCCCGAACTTGAATTTTTTTTCTTTGAGAGTATGATTTCAAATGAATTTAGTATTTTTGTGTAAATCAAGGTCTTTTGTTGAAATTAATGACTTCAACTTAGTTAGAAAAGTTGGGTCGTTACAGTTGGTATCGGAGCCTAAGTTTTAGGTTCTATAGACTGACTTATGATGTAAGTCTATGTTTTGTGTCCCTATGGCTAACGCGATCCTTCATCTCTCGTCAGATATGCTTTATGCTTATATGTATGATTTTATTAGCATGACTTTGCCTAGTTAAACTAGTCTGTATGAAGTACTCTTTTGTTTAAGACTAATTAAAGGAGAGTTATTGGTGGATAATAGGAATTATGCCGCCAAAAAGAGGTACACATAAGGGAGGTCGTAGAGGTCGAGGTAGAGGAGTAGGACGTAATCAACCTGCTGAGGGTCAAGCTGAACAACAAATTCCTGCTACACCTGTGACTCAAACTGATTTGGCTACACTGTCTGCTCACTTGGAGCAGAGATTTACGGAGCTTATGGATGCTATGGCTCAAAACCAACAGGCACCGGTAGCTCCACCTACACCATAATCCCTCCTACATAGGGACCAGTTGTACAACAGCCACAGATAGTACTAGATCAGCTTTCTGCAAAAGCTAAACACTTGAGGTATTTTAGGAAGTATGACCTTCAGACTTTTGATGGGTTACTGAAGGATCCTACCAAGGCAGAATTGTGGTTGTCCTCTATGGAAACCATCTTCAGCTACATGAAGTGTCCAGAGGAGCACAAGGTTCAGTGTGCTGTTTTTCTTCTTAAAGATAGAGGTGTCATCTGGTGGAGATCCACGATGCATATGTTCGGTGGGAATTTGAACCAGATCACTCTAGACCAGTTTAGGGATTACTTCTATACCATGTTTTTCTCGGCTAACCTTAGAGATGCTAAAAGCTAGGAATTCTTGGAATTGAAGCAAGGACACATGACAGTTGAGGAGTATGACCAGGAGTTCGACATGTTGTCTCGCTTTGCCCCTGAGATTGTTGGTAATGAGCAGGCCAGAGCTGAGAAGTTTGTTAGAGGATTGAGGGATGAGATTAGAGGCTTTGTGCGAGCACTAAAGCCCTTCACTCAAGGATGAAGCACTGCATCTGGCAGTGGATGTGAGTATTAGGAAGGACGAGGTTTATGCAAAGAGTTCTGATATGGGAACGTCGTCTGGTTAGAAAAAAAAACAGAGCAGAAATTTGTGGAAGTTCCTTAGAGGAACTTGAGGCTAGGTAGTTCTTTTTGCAGTTTCCAACAGAATCCTAGTGAGGCAGGGGACACTACTAAAGAGAAGCCGTTATGCAACACATATGGAAAGCGTCATCTGGGATGCTGCTTACTTGGGATGAGGGTCTGTTTCAAGTGAAAACAGGAGGGAATATGGCTGATCGTTGTCCCTTGAGATCTACTGAGACTGGGCAGATCAGTTAGAGAGTGAGAGCCCCACAACGGGGTACAATTTTTGTCACAAGTAGATCAGAGGCTGAGAGGGCTGGCACAGTTGTGACAGGTACACTATCATTGTTGGGGCACTTTTCCTTAACTTTGTTTGACTCTGGATTTTCTCATTTTTTTTATTTCCTCGATATTTGTAACGCATGCATGCTTAGAGGTGGAACTCTAGATTATGTATTATCAGTGTCTACACCGTCTGGGAACATTATGATGTCTAAGGAAAAGATCAAAGCATGTCAAATTGAGATAGCTAGTCATGTTCTGGATGTAACTTTATTAGTATTGGATATGCGTGACTTTGATGAAATCTTAGACATGAATTGGTTAGCTGTTAATCATGCTAACATTGATTGTTCTCGTAAGAAGGTAGTGTTCAGTCTTTCTATCGAGTCTAGTTTTAAATTCAAAGAGGTAGGAACTGTGGTACTGCCTAAAGTGATTTCAGCTATGAAAGCCAATAAGTTACTCAACCAGGGTACCTGGAGTATCTTGACCAGTGTGGTGGATAATAGGGAAGCTGAGATTTCTTTGACTTCAGAACCTGTGGTAAGAGAATATTCTGATGTATTTCTAGAAGATCTTTTAGGACTCCCGACTCACAGGGAGATCGACTTTGCTATTGAGTTGGAGCCAGGCACCGCTCCCATTTTCCAAGTATAGATAGTAGATCTTTGCATGCTAAACTTACTACTTTTAGGCCAACTTAGTTTTTGTTATGCAAAAACATTCTTTTGTTTAAAATAGTATTATGACTGTTCAAATATTTATATCTTCATCTCTTATTCATTTTCCATAATACGTTTTATAAAGATTTCCTATGGCCTGCACTATGGATTCAAAAGTATAATGTAAATGTTTATTGATTGAAAGGCTTCCATTGTTTAAAAGATTTGCAAGCATTCATGTCATGTGTCAGTTGAAGTTGTTCTAAAGGTGAATGACTTTGGTTGCCCTCACGCCACGTCTTGGGTCGAGCAAGCAGATGGCCGAGGCGATGTATGATATAAATTATCGAATATGCGATATTTTACAAGGTGTAAAAAATTATGCACCAAGTTGTCTCTAAAAGTTGGTATCGGAGTGATGTCTCCCTTGGCTTAGCCATGTTGGTATAATCCTCATTTCAAACAAAGGTGTCGTGGAACCTTAAAATTAGTCACAGTATTATCCATGGTTGAGCTTTATTGAAAAGGCAGTATGCTCTAGAGAGGAGTTGGAACTTTGTTGGAGTGGAGGATCATTTTGAAAATGTGACCAAAGTCCCACATTAGATAAGGAAACTGATCATAATTACACAGGTGCAACTTATAAAAAAAGCAGGTTAATTTTTTTAAATACAACAAAATACCATAATATTTACGAATCGTGTAACATAATAAAAAAGACCATGAAGTCGACTATTTTTTTTAAATATTCCAGGTTTGCCCTTCATTTCCATCTTCTTTTTTCTCTTCTTTCTTCTGCAATATTTCTTTTCCATTCCATCATCTTTTTCTCTTCTTCTGCAATATTTGTTTTATATTATTTTGAAATCACGATCTTTGTTTTCAGTCCATCATAAAAATTATATTATTTTTTTCAAACTGTTATTTGGTTCAAGATCGTGTACTAAATATAAAAGATCAATCCTTGGGATATTTGGTACACATTTAGATTTGGTTACTACCAAATCTAACAAACATAAAAGATCGTGAGCTACAACCAATTATAACAAATATAAAAGATCTTGAAAAAAATCTTTGGATATTGGTACACAATCATTTAGATTTGGATATCAAAATTTAAATGACCATGTAGCCAAATCTAAATGATCGTGTAACAAAGAATCTTGAAAAATATTGTTGGCAAATGATCATTTAGATTTGGTTACTACCAAATCTAACAAACATAAAAGATCGTGAGCTACAACCAATTAGAACAAATATAAAAGATCTTGAAAAAAATCGGTGGATATTGGTACATAATCATTTAGACTTGGATAGCAAAATTTAAATGACAGTGTAACAAAGAATCTAAATGATCTTGTATCAAAGAATCTTGAAAAATATTGTTGGTACACGATCATTCAGATTTGGGTAGCCAAATGTAAACAATTGTGTACCAAAGAATCTTGGAAAAAAAATATTGGATATTGGTACACAATTGTTTATATTTGGCTACCTAAATATAAATGATCAGGAAGCCAAAACTAAACGACCGTATACCACCAAATATATTAAGCACGAGAGGCCAATTAATCATGTGCTGATTGGGACATTTTTTATATTTTTTATTGGGGGACTGTGGGCATTTTCCATTTTCAAAAATTTTCCATACAATGTAAATATTTCACCGGTTTGTTATACTTTTGAAAAAACCCCAAAAAAATATTTTGAATAAAACGTGGAATTTATAATGTTTTTATTCTTGTTCTCGTATGACTAAATTAGCATTTATAGCTTCTTAAAAGAGTTTATAGTTGTATATTGTCTTCTAATACCTCAAATGTATGTAAAGAGGATATTCCTCAATTGTAACTTGGAAGAGTCAAATTTCTTTGTGGTCTTTAACTTGTTCTTGAAAGTTTCATGTCAAACATAAAGGGTTCATTGCAAGAAAATTTAAGAAGGGTCTTTTATATGCATAAGTCGATATTAAATATAAATTGTATGAACCATTTGTTTGACTAATGTTTCATTTTTTTTTTCAACAGTACAAGTAACTAAGTTTACAAATATTAATTTAACGTTTTAGCATGAAGGTAAATCCTTCACGTAAAAGATAATTTAGTGACAATCTTCGTATCATTTAATGAAACTATATTCACGATATTTAAATTTTATAAACACCATAAAAATTAAAATATTTAAATTAAGACTTTTATAACTAGAGAAAATGTATCAAAGATATTTTTTTATTTAAATTAGTATAAAAAAATAAAATGTTGTAGCTCCAAAAATATGAATGTATAACTTTAGTCTTTCATAACTTTTTTATTATATCTTCATCTCATATGGAATCCAAAGAATTGAGTATCAGTGATTATTCTAGCAAGAGGGGAGGGCAATTCCACAACGAGAGATTATTTTTTTGGTGGTAGGAGATTGTAAATAAGATTGGAACGTCGGATTTTTTTTGTATTGACAATAACATGATCTATGCTTCCTTACCATGTCACAACAAGATGATGATGGTGCTGTTGACATAGTGTATGCCCACAAATATACTCTCATCTCATTTGGGTCGCATGTTGCTGCATTTGCCAACTGCGCTTCTTTTACAAATACTACCAACAACAACATTAAAAAGAAAAATCTTGTGATGGAAGAAACTTTATTCATTCTAGATGGTTTTAAAATGACACTAATAGGTTGTGAAGGAGAGGAAAAATGTTTGTATTGTATTTGGTAAATGATCGAACAATTATTTTATATACTCGTATCAAGGAATTTTCATTTTTCTTTTTAAGGAAAACCGTTTGCTACAGCTTTTTGGTTGTTTATGTGCTATGTATTTTTTTAGTATTTGTTAATTGTTTGTTTTTATAGACAATTAGTATTATTGTTAGTTGTTAATTCACTTATTTTAGTTATTTCGTTGTAAACATTGCTCTACCCATATCAATCTTGATTCATTCCAGAACCCCAAGTCTTGAACACATACTCAACACTCACAATTGTCATTCCCTCCCCAAAACATCTCATGTAATGAAATGGAAATGTGACCTCCTAGACATTGTACGCGATATTCTCCGTGATAAACACAAAGAAATTTAACACTAAATGTAAAATTTAATGATCTTTAAGAATTTCATTGATAATTTGAATATAGGTACATCCAACACTTTTACAACAATCGTCACAAAACTAGCAACATGTCTCAACAAAACTTGAACTTTCCTTACCTAGCTAGCTACATTATACTTTGCGAGTAAACAGTTGCCACGTCTGAAACGATGCGATTAAGGAGGCACAGAGGTGATCAATACTGTAAACTTCAACATTGGAGGTCCTTCGCAACCTAAGGGGGGGGGAGGCGGGGAGATAAAACAAAACATTTGAAAGGTTAGACGAAAACGCCTAGTGCGTGGGATATTTTATCAATAATTTTAATCAAATCAAATTTTCTTTATCGCAACATGATTATCTACCCAACCAGATGTTATTGCAAAACGTAACTTCGTAAGCTCTCTTCCATTCTCCTTTTATATTAATATTTTCTCAATTGTGAAAAACAAATTTAAATCTAATTGCCAATTCTCTAAGGTTGATTATTTTTAGTAAGAAAATTGAAACAAATTTAGTACGAAAAAGAAAAAAAAAAGAGTTAGAAATTTTATCAAGTATTTGAAAAGAATGAAGTTAAGGGCAAAAAGGGAAGTTAAAATTGAAGTGCGGACACAGTGGTAAAATTCATTTATCTTTTCTTTATATATATATATATATTTGAAAGAATAAAATAAAATAATAAATGAAGTCTTCTTCTTCATCATCCTTCTACATCATGAACTGACCTCCATTTCTCTAGAGATTTCTTACGCTAACGCTCTTCCATCTTCCTTGCACGTAACTCATCAAGTTGACAAAGCTTCTCTGATACTGGATGACGACCAAGAAACCACGTTGGCATTGTTCATTCTATTTTGAAGTTAACAACCATGATCAGTTTTGCTCCGTCTGGTTCCTCTATGGGTTTCGTCATCTTTGAAGTTGTTCAACACCTAATTACCTTTTGTGGTAATTTTAGGAGTTGAATCGTCACTAACCTTGTTCCTTCCAACTCCCTCTCGTTGAATGTAAGATTGGAGTAATTTTTCTTTATTTTAGTCGGTTTTGTTAAAGATTTTTTAATACCTATTAAGTTTCAACTTTGATTTTGCAATACCCATTAGTTTTCGTCGTTAGATTTGGAGTATTGGGAGATTTTAGCCACTGTCCGACCGCGAGGAGACTTAAAATTGGGTGTTGGTACACATTTGGGTAAGAT
Source organism: Cucumis variabilis (assembly GCA_037974545.1). Classification (NCBI taxonomy): domain Eukaryota; kingdom Viridiplantae; phylum Streptophyta; class Magnoliopsida; order Cucurbitales; family Cucurbitaceae; genus Cucumis; species Cucumis variabilis. The sequence continues at coordinate 2,323 of JBBPDI010093281.1, read as the reverse complement.
TCTAAACCTTATCGAATGGGTCTTGAGTACCTCTTTAAGTTTAATGCTAATATTGAACAACCTATGATTTTTGGATGCTACGATTCGAGAGTTGACGGTTGTTAGAGGTTTGCCTATTGGGGTTAAGGCCACTTTGTTAAGTTCTTGATAAGGCTAGAATAGTTTTATTAAACTTTCTTAGAATTCTTGAATGCCCATTAAGCTTAAGCATTAAAATGAAAGTACCCATGATACTAAGTCTTAGAGTTGAATGTTAAGGCTTCGAAATGGACTTTCCCTTAACTTTGGAGTTTGCTTGGGTTTACTTCTCTAGGCTTCGAAACATAAAATGATTTCAAGTATTAGATTAAAGTTCAGAAAGCTGTTAATGAGTTGTCAAAGCCATTTTGACAAGGTATCGATAAGATTTTAAGATAAATTTTATTTAAGTGATGCCTGAAACATCGTTTTCACAGACCATCTCTGGTTTTTATTTTGGTTTGAGCTACACAAGAAGAATTAAAATGTAAGGTTGGATTTGTTTGAAAGTTAACTCAATTTTTAACAAGTTTCATGAATAAAGCTTGAATACATTTTGAGGCTAAGTGAATGATTTTTGACATAGAAAACAAGTGACATACTTTTCAAAAAATTCCGAGAAGCCTCTGATTTCTCGAGTATCCTAGACAGATGGAAGTAAAATCCCTATGAGATATGGTTGGAAAGATTATTCAATGTTATATAACTTTCATAAAGCACTTGCCAACGAATTCTAATTGCAAATATGTTTGAATTTAGGAGGAATGTAGGAAGTTACAGAGAATGTGATTTAAGAGTACCTGTTTTTTGAGGTAATCCTAGACAAATCCAGTGGGAATCTCACTTTCATTTCTTCAAGTATGTTGTAGAGGGTTCCAAAATGAACAGTTTGATATAAAGTACATTAATTTTCATTTCGTATTGAAAAATTTATTAGTAGTTGAAGTTAGCCTACTGAAGAATAGAGTTTCTTGAAAAGTATGAATTATGATCTTTATTTTTTAAATGTAGAATTCATGAGCTCCACAGTTTGTGCATCATCTTAAGTTACTATAGAAAGACAAGACTATTTAAGGTCGTTTAAAACAAGTTTGCGTAAGTTCCTAAGTATTTGACTTGTTAGATTGGTTTGGAGATTGTTAATAGATGTAAATCTATAAGGTGGGAATATTAGATATAAGAGCGTATGGATTTAAAAGATGACTTAAGTTTGGACATTTTACTAAGGATTTAAATTTGAGGTTTAATGTTTTGAATGAGGAATTTTAGTCTAGTCTAAGGAGTTTCGAGAATTTAAGGACTCTAGAAATATAAAATAGCTTCAATGCTCATAATGGAGAGTTCTTAAAGAGTGTTGTGCTGCTAATTGAAGATAACTGAGAGACCTTAACTTTGTTTCAAGCCAAATTGAAATGGGGAAAGCGTATAATCGCGGGGGATCGAGTTATTAACTATGAGTGGTTTATTTTCAAGTATTTCATTATAAACCTATATATGTTATTAAAATACGCCGTGATTGTGAAAATTTCCACTGTGATTGTTTTATGAACTAAAATGTTATAAACGTTTTCAAAATATGATTTCTGGTTTCTATGAATTTTTATATTACTTTTATATTTTGGAAATATGGTTGAACTAGAATTTATTAATCATGATCTAGATGAAAACTAGTTTAAAAGATTACCTATTGATCTGTTATTAAACATGGATGATTTTGATTGGAAAGTTATTCTTAAGATATGTGATTTTTATAAATGTTAGTGATTATCTTAAAGGATACACGTGAAGGAATGGAATTCCCATAGCGTAAGCGTGTGAACGTCGTGCAAAAGAAATTCAACTTGAAACACAGAAAAAATACCTAAATATGCTTCTATGGAGAAAAAGAAGAAAAGAAAACTAATCTTTGTAGAACTTTTCAATAATTCTCGAACCTCTCAAAGTACACCACGAAGTCTTCCCTATTATCCTCAGGATAAAAAAAGAAAAACAACAGAGAGTTTTGTGGGGCTTCTGTGTTTATTTTGTTTTGTTAAAGGGAAAATTTTTGCAGAGAGATTTTTTTTTTTTTTTTGGAACCAATTGATCGTAAAAAAAAAACACTCATTGAAGAAGATTGCATCCCCCTTCTATATCTTAACCAAAAGATATAAAGAGATATGGAGGGGGAAGTTATCAAATAACTTCCTCCCTCTCCATCACGTAGAATAACTCCCTTGGGAGTTATCCTTTTATTTAAATTTATATTAATATAAATATAATATAAATTTAAATTATATTATATCTTATATAATATTAATTTTAT
>JBBPDI010093276.1:0-11738 GCA_037974545.1 Cucumis variabilis | reverse complement strand
CCTCTAACAGTCATCTTATTCTAACTTAACCCAAGGCCAGTCAGAACCTATCAGTACATCAGTCGACAAACTAAATAGTCATAACTTCCCTCTCAGTCTACAGGTACACAACCATATCGTCTCCTTAGTTTAAATGAACACAACCATAACAATATATCATACATTCAGTTTAAACAAAATCCACCATTCCAAACTTATCCCCTATAAGAAACATCAACGAGTTTCAGTCAATTAACATCTAGATGCGCATATATACATATCCAGTTAGTCACAACATGCTCTCAATACCAAGTCCACATCAATTCATACAAAATATACATGTTTTTCCAGTCGAACACAACATAAAATAAACATTTAAGTTCACATCCAAAAGCATAAATCACAACCGTCAACCTCATTCAGTTCAGATAGAACAATACAACTCAAATCCGTATGTGAGTCTAGTAGAAAGCCCCTTACCTTAATGTTACCTAAGCTTCTTGATCGAACTAAAGTCCAATGAACAAACCTAAACATTATGATAAGAAAATTAAACACCTTCACAAGAAAGTTCTTTTATTCAATCAATTCACCCAATGTGAATTTCAGTAACTTACCCAAGTAGATGGAGAATTAAGCTCCAACCAACCTGTCGTACTCTAAGAATTCGAACATCGTCCACCACGACACCTTCAAGACCAATATAGAATTGATCGATTAATTCCACATGTCATTCCTAAGGGGAACAACAATCATAGATCCACAATCCACGATAATTATTTACCACTAAAACCTACTGCAGAGTCGCAACGTGAATAAGCAATGGCGGCAACACTCCACAACACACGACATTCGGCGTGAAGAGAGGGAACGGCTTGGTCGGTCGGCGGCTAAAAGAGACAGAACACATCGATGGCTTCACGAAAAGAGCAAAATCACGAACGGTCGAAGGTGAACCGTGCAGCGGCTGCGTGAACTAAAACGGACGGCGACGCAGACTAATTGTTTCAGCTGGGAGCTTGGGTTTATGTTCGGGCGGTCGACGGCGTGACTGATCGGGATTGGGGCGGCGGCTCATAGATGGTGGACGACGAAGGGTTGTGGCGGAGCAGAAACGTCCACCAGGAACGTGCAAAGCCGAGGGGTTACGCGCGACGGAAACATCGTGAATCGAAAAAAACTAGGCGGCGGCTCGATTGGAGAGAAGGAGAGAGATGGGTTTGCGGCGGCGGTGCGTGAACAGAAAAGAGAGGGAGATAGGGAGGCTGCCGGCGGCGGCGGGGCTAGGGTAAAGAAAAGAGAAGAAAAAAAGCTAGGGGAGGGGTCTGCGTGCGCGAGGAAGAAGAGGGTAGAATTTTTTTTTTTTTCTTTTTAAATAATAATAAGAAGAATTAATAATATAATATATTATTATTATTACCTTTCCAATTTATTTTTTCTCCTTTTACTTCTTTTCTTTCTCAATATAAAATTTCTCTTCCACACTAAGTGTAATAAAATAACACTCAAAAATTTAAAATCTTTAAATAACAAGACAATTTAATTAAAATAATGTACCTTAGAGTTCGGGCTGTTACATGCATGAAACCATAATATAAGGAAAAAAGAGAGCCCCAACCGATTTCATTCTAAACATTATTAATTTCTTTTACTTAGCATGTTATAGGCATCTTGGGCTCTATCATTTCTTAGCTAATATGATGAAACATTCTTGTTCAGGACTTTTTGTTGATTGATATAATACTTTTTGTATGGTTTGTAGCAAACTCTTGGTTCCAATATACTGATTTTAGGCTTCTTGATAGCTAAAGATGTCAATGTTTATTCTTTTTGTATGTAAACTACATTTTAACAAAAAAACAATGGTTATTAGTAAATGGGTGTATGGATATTACAACGTGTACTATTACATATATATATATATATTAAAGTGTTGACTTTTTGTTTTCATATGGGTGTGATGTATTAGAACATTATTGTCATTGAAATTGTTATTGTCATGGAAGAGTAGCAAGAAGAATAGGAATTGAGGAATATACGACAGAAAAAAAATATCAGAATATACGAATTCATAACATTTTTAACTGTCGGAACTATCCTTGACAGGGAAAAAATGTCATAATATACTAATTTGTGACATTTACATAACTGTCGTCAATATCGAAACAATAACATTTGTTTTTACAAAGACTGTCACGATCATTAACATATCCGTGACAAGAAAAAAATGTCATAATATACGAATTCGTGATATTTTCATAACTGTTGTCAATATGTAAATGATGACAGTTATTTGATGTCATAAAAAAAGATGACAATTATTTGTTTTCATAAAATACTAATTAATGACATTTATTTTTTGTCATGAAAACACATATTGTGACAGGTTTTCAGAACTGTCATAGAAAGACTTTTCACAACAGGCGATACTATGATTGTAAATAACTACCACGAATTTTATTCGCGACAGAAAATAATTATTTTCGTAGATAGGTTTTGTGATAACATAGGGACGGGAGGGAGAGGTTTGTTATAGGTCTCAGTAAATGGGAGTGAAAAAAGTAAGCTTAAAAATCAATTGAACCTACAATAGTGGGTCAGTTTAGTCCGTCATTTTTTTTGAAAAAACAGTTGCGTGACTAAAAAATGAATATACTTTACTCATTTAAAAGGAATGCAATTTGCAAAACCATGCACCTTAAAAAATGAGCTAGGGACAACTCATTTTCTCATGGTGAATTTTGTTCTTATTTAATGTGAAAAACTATTTACAGGTATTTATATCAAAGTGCAATAATTATGATGTACTACATGTATCACCAAGTTATAAGCACTAAATCACTTAATTCAATTTAACCATTTTTTCTCTTTCTTCACTCTATACTCACGTTTTTTTTTCTATAAACAATGTGCACTACTATCAACAATCCTTGTCTTAATTTGAGCCTCTAATTTGATTAAGGACAGTTTGATTGGTTTATTTATGATTAGGCTGTGGCTGTCCTAAATTCTTTGAACCTTGATATGTGGTTGTCCAATCTGGCTTGTTTAGATGTGGGATTTCTTGACATATCCCTCAAGATGTGAGTTCTATTCAAGAGAATTTGATTTTAATTTTTTTTTTCATTAAATACCTATTTAGACAGTATGAACTCTAATAGTACATGAAGTTTTTTCCCAGCAATATTAATATAATTGACAGCAAAAGAAGCAATTCATGTAATTTACAACGATTGTGATATATCTTCCTATTTTTCTATAGATTCCATTATTCCAACACACATTTGAAACTATCACCCTAACAAAAATACAAACAACAATCCAATTCACTACTCTTTGACCCGTCTATTGTACAAACAACAATCCAATTCCCTGCAGGGACATGTGTTGCCTAAGGCTCTGCCTCATCTTTGTAATTTCATTAATTTTTCTTCTTTTCCTATGCATGTATGGGCGGTTGAATTTAGATACATTAATTTTTTTTTTAACAAAACTCTACCCTTGTAATATTTATTGATTAATATTAATAATTATGTATAATAATGAATAGAAATTTAGGCCCACCCAAATGGCTTATCCAAATACTATTTAGATGGTCGACTCATTGTCAAAAGAGAGATCAATATCTCATCAAATGTATATAGAGATAAGCGTGAGAATGAGAAAATAATAGATAACAATTTGAAAAATAGTAAATCCTAAAAATATTTTGATTTTTAGTAAAACCGCTTGAAGTAGATATTTTTTACAACTTTTCAATCGATTTTATTCCTTCATAGACTGAAACTCATTTTTATCAGATATAGTGTATTTGTGCATAGTAAAATAATACAATATAACCTAGAATCACAAATAATGTGTATTTGCATATCATTAAATTTTATAAAAATATGAAATAAATATTTATTTTCAGGATTGATTTAATTTAATCAACATCTCCTAGATTTATGTCTTTAATGTATACCATATTTTTGGATTTGTAGGCTTTAAAACAAATGATTAACAATTTATTTTTATTAATATATATATATATATATATATATATATATATATAATAATAATAGCTATTTAATTCATACTCTTTTTGCTATCCATAAAATGATTGATAATATAATTTCTTCATTGTACGTTTCATAAGTTTTGGTTAATTCTTGTAACATTTTATTATATCATACAAATACAGAATTTTTCATATAATGATTGATAATATAATTTATTCCTTGTACGAGTCTTGAAGGTTTGGTTAATTCTTAGCAACATTTTATTATATCAAACAAATACACAAATTTTCATCTTCATCCTTCATTGTTTTCAGATTATATATATAGTAATAAATCTTTATTTTATCATTTGATTTTCAAAGTTTAGTTGAAAGATCTCCAAAATTTGAATTTAAAATTGTATTCTTCCCTAAAATTCTGCATTTAATATAATAACAATTTCATATTAACATTGTATCCTCCCTATAATTATGCATGTAACAATTATTCCATAAACGATTCATTTAACATAATAATAAATTGGCATTATTTAAGGGAAATCAATCAATTATAACGATATGTATGTGGATGATAAAATTTTTTATAAACTAATGATATCGACGTTAAATGCATCGAAATTAGGGGGAATAAAATCCTTTTTATGGAAGAATTGTTAAATGGGGTATATTAAGTTGATTTTAAAGTTTGATTTAAAACCACCAAAAGACTAAAAATTTAATTTTAAATGTCAAAATCCCATAAAAACCGTGATGATAGTGTGAATTTTATAAAAATTATTTAAATGTACCAATAATTTTTGTATGACATTTTTATTTTGAATACACTAATATTCGATTTTAGTTTCACTATTGGAAATAATTTAGTTTTTGCATTCTACATTTTATTTTATAATAATAATATATATAAAAAACACAGAATGGTTTCAAATGGTTTTCTGTAGGATTTTGAATGGAAAAAAAATGTCTAAATGAAAGAGGATCAGAAAGAAGTAAGCGGCCAAAGTTCAAATGAAAAAAATATATCACTTGCATAGATTTAAAAAAGATGAAAACAAATGTGTCCGAATGAAAGAGGAAGAGATTTAAAATGCCCATAAGTGATCTATAAGAAGACGAAAGGTTTCAAATGGTTTTCTTTAGAGTTAAATGAAAGAAGAAAGTGAGGAGCCGAAGTCCAAGAAAAAAAATAATCATTTGCAGGGATTTTAAATTTTACAGGCATGAGGTGGAGCTTCCCATTAATGACATGTTTTCTAATTTTTATGTCTTTGGGGGAAATTTTTATGTAACATATGTTATTTCAATTATATTGTATTTGATGTTTAGGTGAACAATTGTTTTTTCAGATTGAGTAGGGACATTTAAGAGATTGTTTCATTTATTTATTTTTTTAATTTTTATGTTTTGCTATTCTAACAATTTAAAATTATTTTTGCTATTTTTCTAAAATAAAACTCATAATTTGCTATATTTCTTGGACAGTCAATATATGTATATAAGGGTTGACTGTTGACTTTAGTTTGGACTTGGATCTAGCTTTGGATTAGGCTTGGATTGACCTATGGACTCCGAGCTTGATTCTGAGACTGACTGAAGACATAAGGGGCATGATGACTTGACGTTATCATCACTTTCCTCCCATTTATCATCAGCATGCTTAGGGTTCCAACATCAAAGCTTGGCAACTAAACAGAAGGATTGCACTTGTTGCGGGAAAGTGAAGGTTGGATAAAGTGTGAATTCGATTAATTGGTTAATTCAGAAAGAAAATATTAATAATTCCAAAGTTTACTTAAATCAAATGTGAAATCTAGAAATAGTTCTGTTACGTTTGTAGTTATATTTTTGTTTAAAGAATTGGTAAGTACATGGTCAAAGGTGCCAATAGCAGTTACCAACAAATCACGTAGCTCGTTGTACTATTCCTTCACATTATTATTATTATAGAAATTTGAACATATAGTATTACCCCACGTGAGATAGAACGCTCCACAAGAAGAGCTCACCCAAAGGATCGTTTTGGAGTTATTTAAATTGGTTACATTTAATTTTATTTCAAATCTCAAGCCTTTCCGTACAAAATTGCACCAACAACTTGATCTGCCTATCATGTTAACACCAACAATGTCAAAGTTTTCGATAGTTTTTGGTTAATTTTCATAAATATAATAAAATATACTGTTCGTGTAATAAAATAAAAAATCCTATGAAGCCGACTACTTTTTAAAAATTTCAGGTTTGTTGTTTCCTTTCATCTTCTTTCTTCTCTTTTTCTTCTACAATTTTTATTTTCCTTTCCATCGTCTTTCTTCTATTCTTCTACAATTTTTTTAGAGTGTTATTTGATTCATGATCATTTACCAAATATAAAAGATCATGAAAAAAATTGTTGGGATCGATCGTGTGCCAAGAATCTTGAAAAAAAAACCGTTTAGATTTGGATAGCCAAATCTAAATAATCGTATAGCCAAATCTAAATGATCGTGTACAAAGAATCTTGAAAAAAAATCGTTTAGATTTGAGTCGCCAAATTTAAACGGACGATTATCTACAAAAGAATATTGAAAAAAAATCGTTTAGATTTGGGTGGACAAATCTAAACGATCGTGTATCAAATATACTACGCATACGAGTGGACAGTTAATTGCGTGTTGACTAAGTTATTTTTGGTATTTTTTATTGTGAGTCTGTTGGCTTTTTTCGTTTTTGAAATTTTTCTATACAGTATAAACATTTTGTCGGTTTGTTATATTTTTTTAAAAAAACTTCATTATTTTTTGTATTTTTCAGACATGTTATGAATTTTAATCTGTAATGGTATTAGACACACAAATACATTGAGATTCTATTTGGTACCCACTTTCATTTGTGTTTTTGGTCTTTAAAAATTAAGCTTAATTCTTTGCACGATCTCTTAGTTCACATCTTTTTGAGGTAAGATACAAACAATTGAATTCTTAGCCCAATTTCAAAAAAAAAAAAAAGATATTTTTGTTTTCAAATTTTGGATTTTAAATTTTTAAACCATAGGTCTAAAGTAGATAAGAGTACCAGGAATTTAAGTGTGAAAATATGATGTTTGTAGATTTAATTTTCAAAAACTAAAAACAAAAATCTAGGCTAAAATTTTCTTGTGTAGTTGTGAATTTAGTTTTCAATTACCTATTGAATTGGGATTTTAATTCATATAGCCTAAATATATAGACTTAATTGCATAACAAACTTAAAATTATTATTTTTTTTATAAAAGGCACGTTGAGCCTTAAATTTACACAAAAGTAAGGCCTAAATGACCAACAATATCCATCATTATGATTAACATTATTAAAAAAATGGAAGAAATTTATAATGACACAAATATGAAAAAAAAAAGTTTAGATTTGAGTTAATTTCAAATTTGACTTTGAGTATTTATTAAGTTAACTTTCATAAATAGAACAAACAGACAAAATATTTACAACCCACGTCACAAATTGAAAACCCATGGAATTTACCATTTTTAAAAAAGATTTCAGGTTTGTCCTTTCTTATCATTGTTTTTTTTCTCCTCTCTTCTCTTCTATAATCTTTTTTCTTTTTCTCTTCTGCGATATTTTTTCTTTCCATCGTCTTTTTCTTATCAAATTTTTTAAAAATATTTTTATTTGTCATTCCTTTTCCTATTATTTCTTCTTCAATTTTTTCTTCCCATCGTCTTTTTCTCTTCTTATAGTAATTTTTAAAAAATATTTCTTCGTTAATTTTTTATATTTTTTTCAAACTGCTATTTGGTTCAAGATCGTGTGTCAAATATTTTTTATTGTGAAAAAAATAAGATCAACAAAAAAAATCGTTGGAATATTGGATTGCCAAATGTAAATGATCGTATACAAAAGTATCCAAATCTAAACGATTGTCTTCCAAATATAAACGATCATGTACAAAAAAATCTTGAAAAAAATTGTTGAGATTTGGCTACCCTAATTTAAATGATCAAATGTAAACGATTGTGTATAAAATAATCTTGAGAAAAATCATTTAGATTTGACTACTAAAATTTAAACGATTAAATTAAATGATCGTGTGCCAGATCTAAACGATTGCATACCAACAAATCTTTAAAAAAAATCGTTCAAATCCAATGGTCCTATAGGGAAGAATAACCAAATCAAACTAATCGTTTTCCAAATGTATTACGCACGTTGGATGCCAATTAATTATGGAACATTTTTTAAATTTTCCATTGTGGGCCTAGGGGCTTTTCCCATTTTCAAAATTGTTCTATACTGTGTAAATATTTTGCCGCTTTGTTCTATTTTCTAAAAGACCCCTATTTATTATTTATTTTAGTTTTGAGCATTTAATGTGAGATAATACTTATATTTTTTTAATTGTATAAGATTCGATTTATTTAATGTGAGATATTACATATTTATTTTCTTATTGTATGGTTTATTTTTCTTTCCCATATAAATTCTATTTATTTTCATTTTTATTGTCATTGTTATATTTTTTTTTACATATTTTTTTCTATTATTTCATTCATATATTTTTATGTTGCTCGAGTGTTGTAGAAATGTATGCACGCTTTTGTTCACATGAGATTTTCGAAAAGATTTAATCCGTAGAGTGGAACTTGTGTTAATGTTGTATTTATGTTGATTTCATGTGATATCGTTCGATATCTAGTATTTGATCCTCTGATTCTCTCTCTGTTGAACGCCTACACTTGATTTGAAGAAGCGAAGCACTTGATGTTCTTGAAGTTGGACTCTTGGAAGAAAGCTTGTATCTTCAAACTTCAATATTCGAGGACGATTGGCTTCAGGAGTTAGAGAGTCTTCTAGCTCTTGGGAAAATTCTCTTTCGACCTTCTAGAATAAAAAATTTTCAACCCCCACAAATGAAGAAAGTAATTTCTGTACTTTGGGAACGTTCGTGTACTTTCATGTGGTTTCTTTATTATGCTTGCAAGTGACTTTAGATGTGAATTATCTTCTCTTTTTATGAGGGTAATTTTTGCTAGCATAGCTTCTGAGATATTATCATTCTTCAAATAAAACTTTGCATCTGCAAAGTGAGACTCAGACTCTGAGAACGGGTTAGAGTCGACTTCAACCTTTTTTACGCTGTCTTGATAAAATTTAAAGCATAGATGCAGGGTCAAAGTTACCACTCCATTCCCATGAATCCAAGGATGACTGAGTAACAACTTGTAAATGGTCCTTAATTCTACGACATGAAATAATGCACTAGCCTTTAAGTCGTCAATCGTGAGTTCTAAGCGTATGATGTCTATTGCCCTTTGGTTGCTCTGGTTGAAATCTTAGATTACCAGCTTGCTATTTGGGAGCTCATCCATCAAGATGCCTAATTGCCTTATAGTTGACTTCGACATTATGTTGACAGTTTCATTATCGATGAGAATCCGGTCGACTCTCTGTTCTTGGACGTATCCAGAAACATACAAGGATCTATTATGCAGTTTAGATTCCACCAACAAATCCTCATCTAAGAAGTTTGTAGACATACAATAAGAAGCACTTTTGTATGTAGCAATCGGTGCACTCGAAATGATGCCTCTGAATTTAACAATTCTTCAATAAAGATGGTTTTGGTTTCTCAAGGACTGATAATAGATTCTCCACCACTACTAGAAATTTGGGTTTTAACGACGCAAAATTTGTGTCATAAAGTGTTTCAACGACACAGTTTTTACGTCATTGATGCCCCTATCAAGAAATGTTATTTAACGACACTTTAAAAAATGTGTCATTAAAGATGCTTTGATGACGTGAATATATTGTCATGTTTAAATGTTTCATTGCACATAATTTTTGTAAAAAAAAATCTAATTTCACGAGACAACCCGTTTGACTCTACAACATTCGGGTATCAAGGAAACTCGTAGGAAATTAATTCCTAGGTTGGTGGTCATCATGGATCGAACCTATGACCTCCTAGTTAATTTTTTAACATTTTACCACTAGGACAACTCACAATGGTTACAACACTGTTTCTGTTTAATAAAAGCTTATATGTCGATACTTGTTTGGCGTCATTATTTTTCAAGTCACAACATATATTTTTTGACATATAAATGATGGATATATAAATAAATTAAATACATGATTCAACTTACCCACATATGTTTAGAAATATTTTTTTATTCAGAACAAAAAAAATATAAATTACATTCTTGGTAAAGGTTCTACAATAATCCAAAAGATAAATTAATAATCTAATCAAACTAACTCATAAATAGACTTTGATCGATCTCTCATGATCCATGGATTTTTTAACTACCTGTAAATTTTGTGAGCTCCTTCAAACGACAGGCGAAGAGCTTGTGAGAGAGAGGAAAAGTCGTGAAGAGCGTTTGCAAAAGAGGAAGAAACGTCGTCGGAGAGCATTTGTGAGAGAGAAAGACAACGACGACGTGAGATAGAGTAAAAAAAAATTCAGTCGTGGTTCGCAAGAGGGATGAAAGTGTCGAATTATTTTTTTAAAATAAAAAACGTACGAATGAAGGAATAAATTGATTTTTTATCAGGTAATTTTTAATGACACACATAATTTATGTTGTAAATTAACAACGAGAAAATTGTGTCAAGAAAACTCAATTTGTGTCAAAAAAATTATGTCAAGAAAGCACAATTTGTGTCGAGAAAATTGGTCACGAAAAATTTCACATTTTTATTTTTAACGACACATTTTATTCCCCCCACCCCTTTTTTCTTGATTTCAAGTGTCATTAAAATTCATATTTCTAAATAAATTTATTTGATGGCAGTGGCTAGATTGGTGGGTTTGATGGCGAAGGCTTGTTGTGGCGACAACGATGACAGTGGCTAGAGTGTGGAATCGACGACGGCGAGTGACAAAAAATTGGAAGGCAATGGTTCTTCACAACGATGCGATAGCCCACTTTGTTTGACGAGATTTTTTTTACGTTTGTGGTAGAGAGAGAAAAAAATTATATTAAGGCTTCATTCAACAACAATATTTTTTTTTAGAGAAAATTTGAGGGTTTTATTTAGTTTTATTTGCGTGAGGGATGAGAAATTAAAATTTTTTGTAATTTGGGGTTTTTTCATTTGGACACTTTTTTAATGACACAAAAAAATTATTGTTAATTAACGACGCAAAATTTGTATCAAAACAAATTAAATTATGTCAATAGAATTGTGTTAAGAAATAATATGTATTTTTATTTTTAAAAACACAATTTACCTCACCCTACCCCTTTTTTTAATTTTCAACGACACAATGTCTTGATTAGTAGTGTCATTAAAACTCATTTTTCTAGTAGTGCACGTTGAACTTTGATAGGTCTTCTGACACTCCCTCCTTTTCTAGTGATCTTGGAGGGATGCTTTCCTCCTCTGTTGCATTGATAGCATGACATGCAACAATTTTTGAGACTTCAACCCGATGATCATAAAGGAAGTTTGTTGGAAGGAAGTCTGCCAAGGTTATTAAGCGTTAAGGTCAATGGAAATCCTTGTCTTCCTCATGCACGAGCTTAGGCTTACGAATCTTCTTATTCTTATTATTCTTTTGAGCCTTATTCACTCTTCTATAATTTTGGTAGAAGCAAGACTCTTTTTGGATCGAAGTCGACTATCTTTTCTTTCAACGGGTCATAACACGTGTAGATACCGTATTTTGTCCCTATTTTTTTCATTATTTATTTATTTATTTTTATTTATTTATTATAAATGAATTTGAATTTAATTTTGATTTTTAGATTTTAAATTTTAAATATTATGTTTTTTAT
>JBBPDI010093257.1:0-11740 GCA_037974545.1 Cucumis variabilis | reverse complement strand
TAATTAATTAGTAGATTTGATAAAAAGAATCTCGTAATTCTCTCCTACTCCTTTTCCTATTCCAAAAAGGAAAGAGAGTTATAAATATCTGAAAGAAAACAGTTTTCTTTAACGAATTTATTAAGAAAAAAGTCAAGGCTTTTTTTTTCTCTGCAAAAATAAAAGAAAATAGTTTCTCTAAAAAATTTCTATATTTTTTCTCATCCCAATTGGTTCCCACAAACCAATCTCATCCCAGAGGATAGGGAGGTCTCTGACGGGTCATCCCAATTCGGTGGTTTGCAGATTTAAAGACATCATTGAAAGTAAGTTCTCTAGATCTTTAAAAGCATGCTTAGAATTTATTTAGAATTTTGATTCTAATTTTGCCAATGTACTGGTATTTTAAATATTCCCAATTAAATTGAGTAATGGTTCTTTAATTCTTCCGCTGTCATAGGGCTTTTATCCCTTTAGTTGACTAATGATTTACCGCACATAAGTATTTTTGCGATGTCGAGAGACATACTGAGCATATCGCATGCAGTGAACATACTCAGTGACGTATTGCCTAGACATAAATATAAACTAAACACACTTCACATACTAAGTTCGAACAAACAAAACCCCAACCAAAGTCTTAAGGGAAGTGTCCATTTGTAACTTACGTTTAGCTTAAGTGTCAAGTTGGAATGGGCTGCATAGTGTAGCAAAATGGAAAAGTGACACCTGTAAAGCGAAAAAGTGACCATTGGATGTGAAAGGTCACTATAAATAGGACCAAAGATAGAAAGAAAGGGCAAAAAATGCTAACAACACATAACTTCACTTTAATTGACTTAAGCTTAAGAGTTCTACAACAATTCATGATACAAACTCTTAAAGACAGGTAAGTATAAGAAATTCAGTCAAAAGCCTTTAAAGTCTTAAACCTTCAACGATCGTTTAGTTTCTAGTTCGATTGTTTAGTTCTCAAACCACTGCTTACCTTTCAATTGTTTACCTTTTTGCACTATCAATTTGGAATCGCTTAGCTTCCTAAACGATCACTTACCTTTCATCACAATCGCTTACCCTTTTAACTGATTGTTTAGCTTTGTACAACTTAGGGGAGGAAAAACTGAAAAACGTAAGTCAAAAGACTTAGGTTGTGTTTGGGGGAGGAAAAGAGTTATAGGGGAAAAGGATTACGATAATCCTAGTGTTATGATAATATGTGTTTGGGGGAAGGGCTATTATTGGTAGTGTTATGATAATATGTGTTTGGGGAAAGGAATATGAAAGGTAGTGTTATGATAGTATGTGTTTAGGGGAGGGATTATGATAGTGGAGTTATAATAATATGTGTTTGGGGGAAGGATCATTATTGTAGTATTATTATAATGTATTTAGGAGAAGGATTATTAATGTAGTATTATTATAACATGTGTGGGAGGAAGGGCTATGAGTGTAGTATTATGATAATATGAGTTGGGGCAAGGATTATGTTAATGGATTTAGGATAATTTTTTATTTATTTAAATAAGAAATATTAATATATGAATTTAAAAATATCATAAAATTTTTTTTGTAAATAAACAATATTAATTTATATAATTATAATAGACCAACTTTTTGTTTACCTACGTTTTCAAATATTTTTCTTACATACCCCAGAATTAGCAAAATATTTGTTTCGTAAATCGTTACATTGAGGCCCATTTAATTTCATTTTTTTCTTTTCTTATGTTTTTTCGTGTAAAATTAATGCATAAATCTGTTAGCGCATTGAAATAATTTTTTTGACATGTATGCAGTTGGAAAATAGTCGTTCACTACAACTTTTGGCTAACATGCTACGAAAACAGTACATTCTTCAACTATGTACACGTTTCAAAACAACCATTGAATTCAAACACAATTATACGGGATTATCGTTTAAAATAATCTAACTTCATTTATAAAAAGCCCCATTTAGGTTGTACAGGTCTTTTGATTAAAAATAGATTTTCAATTGATTTTACATAACTTACTAAGAATCCTAAAAAGTGATTATTGTTCTACGTATAAAACCTATGAAAAACCTATAATTTATAACTTTTCAATAACTTACAAAAACCCTACTGAGGTTCTAACAAATCACCTCACCTTGATTTTTGTTTCCCTATTGTGTTTAATTCGATTAAGAAAACACATGTAATTTATGAAGTTGCAACCATCACAACTTAGTAAGAATCCTAAAAAATTATTTTATGTATAGGATGTTCAAAATGTCAAAACCACGACATGTGACCGCAAATTTTTTATTTTATTAAAACAGTAGCTAATGAATGAAAATGGCAGTGTAATAGTAGAGACATGGTTAGTGTAATATGCAAATTAATCAATAAACAAAACTATCATTCAACATAGTAAGGAAATTACGGTTTACATAATGACATATAGCAAGTGTTTACATTATGACGAAGGAAACAAATAGCCGTAAAACACAAATAGATCGACTTTATAAATGAATGAGGTTTTTAGATGTTGTACCTTGTTTACAAATGGTTTAAGCGTGACAACCTAAAAATACAAATCAAAAAATTGCAAGTCATTACATATGTGTGCCGGTGTACATTATGTAATGTAAAAGGAATGAAAAACATGTACTAAACATACCTTAACCACAAAGAGAACATTACAAATCCATGTAACCGTATAATAAATAACAGAAGTGTTAGTACATAATGAAAGGAAAAGAAAGTAGCCTCATAGTTAAGAAATTCCTTAATTTCATGCAATGGACTCAATAACATCATATGTAAAAGCAAAGCATGCAAAGAGAGTTAGAAAATCGAGACCATTCAAAAGAGCAAGGGATATATGGTGACAAAATAGTGGGTTGTAAAAAATTTAATACAGTGGCTAAAATGGCATCACATTGTTGACGTAAAAACATAATGTTAGAGGAATAGACAGTGTTATCATAAACCAAGAGACAGTAACCACAATTCAATGCAACCATGAAAACAAAAAAACAAGTGAAACAAATCCATACATGTGAGAAACACAGAGTGAAACACACACACACAAAAAAAAAACAAGCGAAACAAGTTTGTTTAAATAATAGTAAGGCAATGAACAAATGAAATGAATCACAAAATTCATTTAGATGCAGTAAATATAACATAAATTGGGGGTGCAGGCAGAATGGATCGCATAGGGAGGCAAATCAAAACTATACATGTGAGGAATACATAGTCAGGAACACCGAAACAAATTGATAGACGAACCATTAGAAAAAAATTGAATCAAACTTTACATACATCAGAGAGTGCCCAACATTAAACTCATCACTGGCAATGGAAAAACAAATGTATAGTAGACCCAAAAAATGTACAAACATGAAAAAAGCATTAGGGAGTGACCACCAATTTATTCATCATCGGCTGTACATACCTTCGGTGTTGACCGATGACCCCTGCCATGCTCCACCATGCCCCCAATCGACTTCCCTTTAACATTTTAATGTAGCATCTGATACATTAATGGTCATTCGATCAGAAAAAAAGTGTAGTAAAATCGTTCTCGGACTAGTAAGGGTTCATCGATAAACCAAAATATGGAAAGATGGAGAGAGGATGACAAACATTTCAGAGGTAATGAATGTTCGTCACAACTGGTCAACGAAACACATCAAAGAGAGGATGAGATCCATTCGAAGGCATCATTGTTGAAAGGCAACTATCACAAAACGAAAATGGGTTTCAAGGGCATGGACATAAAATCGGGGAAAGGAGGGAAAAAATTAAAGACGAACAGAAGTGTGTTATCGGCGAAAATGGGAGGGAAGGAAATAGATTTCCTTTCATTTTTTTCACACAGGAAACGAAAAGGAGAAGACAACAGAGGAAGAAAAGTCGAGGAAAAGAGAAGAAAAATGAATGAAAATTAGAGGAAAATGAGGGAAATCGGTCAAAAATGGGTAGACAATTTTAGGGTTGTACGAAGGGAAATGAAGGAGAAACATAGGGAAAGAATGGGGATTAGGGTACACGGAAAATCGATTGAAAATGGGTAGGGCAATTTTAGGGTTCTACGAAGAGAAATAGGGGAGAAACGTAAGGGAAGTAGGGTTAAATGGGAATTAGGATAACCCTAATCCCCATTTATCATAACACTTGGCCAAAAATGATTTGGCCTAATTTTCTAATCTTTTTCCCCCTAAAACCTAGCCTCAAACACACTCTTAGTAAGTATAGTTTTAAGAAAATCTTTTGGAACACAAATCATAACACAATTGTTTCATTAAAACAGACTTAATACCTCATTTTACAAATACATCAGATCACATAAATATTCATTAGTTTTGCATGTCCTTTCGCCTAGAACATGAACCATTCGCTATGCCTAGACTCAAAATCTTGCGTTTACTACTGTGTGTCCTTTTCATCAATAACATCCAAGAATTCCTTGGTTCATTCCTTGTTGCTCATGTCGCCAAACACAATATGCTTCTTTTACACATTAGTCAGCTTTATTCCACCATGCAATCCTTTTCTACATGGTTGTCTTTACTCCTTATGTGCTCATAATAGTTAGCTCGTTGATAGGAATAAAACTAAGGGTTTGAATATAATTTCACATTAATTTGAAACACATAAGACTATCTTTAAACATATCATATACTTTCGTTCAAATTTTTTTTTATAAACATTCATATATGAAATATCATTACAAATCAGCATGAATTTGGATAAAAGCTTTAAAATCTATTAACACTTTTGGAAAGTCACTCACAAATTTAAGTCTCCTTTATTTTCAGAACGTAGCTCCTCCCAAGTTCCTCTTCATTTCTGAACAACTTCTTTTGCAGCAAAACCCTCAATTTCCTTCTCTTTATAAATTCTCATAATTGTTCGTTCCTTTTGTCTTACCTTCTTATTTAAATTATTCTTAAAATAGATTAGTCACTTTTTACTCTTATTAATATTGCCAGCTTCTACTTTGCTGCAAAAATGCATGCAATATACTTTAAGACAACATGAGTCCAACTCCACTGACCTGATAATTATAACCCCAAGAACCTTTTTTATCCTCCTACATGATTGTTCATCCTTTTAAACAATCCTTCAACCTTTTATATGATCGTTTAGCCTCTTATACGATCATCTTATCCTCTTACGAGATCTTTTATCATTTTAATTTTTGTTTCCTTATTATACGATCATTTAGCTTTCTTACACAATCATTTAACTTAGTACATGATTGTTTAACAAATTTCTTTTTATAACCTTCTATTGAGACACGAGTCTCACAAATACCTTAGTTATTTTGATATGAACATTTTTTTCATTTCATCATCTACAAATAGAAACTAAGATCTCAAAGTTTTTTGACATACAAATATTGTAAGATCAAGGGGATTGTTTCACAAAATTAGTTCAACCCTGCCTAAGTTAAGATAAAAACTCACGGGTTAGAAAATGTTTATTTCTAGAAAGTATCTATTCTAAAATGAAAAAGAAAATGCATTCAAAACAAATTAAATAAACACCAAAAAATGTTATAAGAGAATTGGGAAGAAAATTCATTTAATTAGGATAAAATAGGCTCAAGTTTTTCAATCAGAAAGCAAAATAAGATTTTTTTCCCCTTTTAGTTGTAGTAGAGTAAGATTGAACGTTGACTTTGAAGAACAAAAGCCATGCCATTATCACTGGATAAAACTCACTTCTATCGATAAATTAATGAATAATAATAATAATAATAAGGAAAAATTTCACAAATAACCGCTAAGCTATAGGGTTGATTGTCACGTCCCACCCCGAGCACTTGATTGTTTGGCCTAAAATGTGCCATGAAGCCAACCAATATCCTCTCCTTCAAGAACAACACCAGTTGGCCCTTAACCTAAACTCGTACACAGTAAACAACAACGAAAGCTAATACATAACTTATAAACATAACTGAAAGAAACTCTTTTGATTAAAACAAACTTTATATAAGTTTACATCGACATAACCTTAATTACATAACAAAACCCAACAACAGATCTCCCAAATCTTAAGTTTCATATTTCAAGGACTAATTGAACAAAAGTACTCAATAAAATATGTATGCGAAAAACTAAACCCTTCAACAGACCAATAGCAGCGATTCAGGCTCCCAAGACATTGTCTCAACCTGAAAATTAGGAAAACCTTTTGAAGAATATGAGCTAAACGAGTCCAGTGAGTGGTAATTTTTCTAAATACTTTTCATAAATCTTTGTAACAGTAAACGATAAATCGTAACATGATAGCTTTAAACCTTAAAGCAAATAGAAAACAATAACATAATCCTAGTTTTTCCTGCTTGAAACTCAAGTATCTACTCCTGAGAGGTAAGTGTCCTTACCTCTAATTCATTGGCGCCCTTGCCTTATAACGGGTAATTTTAATCCTGCCTCGTTATGGATAAATTTTTAAGCTGCCTATTTATGAGTAATCCTGCCTCGTTATGTATAACTTTTTGGATAGCTTGGTTTCGATAAAATATTTATAAAACATAAACTTTAAAACATCCTTGAGTGAGCCTTAACAATATTTCTTTGATAAACTTTCTTTCCAATAACCTTAAACATTCCTCAATAAACAGTATGCTTGAATAACTACCTTTAAACAATAACATGCTTAAAAGACTTTGCATAGCATAACTTTAACATTTAATCACAAATCATGGCTTAAAAACATGCTTGAAATCACTTTAAATAAAACATTTTTCACTCATAGATACAAGCTTAAATCCTTGGCTTACAAATTTTTCCGATCTCCTCTTGTTCTAAAATAATGATACAATATTCCAGTTAATTCTCTTTTATCAAGAAAATATCAAAAGTTTACTCAGAAAACCCTAAAACCACTCAAAACAGCTTAAAACACTATATGACACTGTCTAGCACTCATAGGTGGGCAGTAGGGCCTTCATCGTGCACTGAGTTGCCTGCATGCAAACCTCACAAGACATTTTCCATGCACGTTGGACATGCTCGCCTGCTAACCTCATGCATGGCACGCCGCGCGCCTCACCTAGCAGCATGTACCTTGCACACAGGTCATTCATCAAACGCCAACCTCCACGCACACTAACCTCTTTGAACATCAAACGACCTTTCTATCTCTCCTAGTATGGCCCATCACTCAGTCAGCCACCAACTTGCCTAGAAACTAAATTTTCATCTTGAAAACATGACCTGCTTTGAAAATCTAAAACACTTTTAAAGAAATTTATAAATATAAAATTTTAAACTTATAAACATAAAATTCGGAACTCTTTTGAGAAAACTTCCTTCTACAAAAAATACTTATAAACGTCTTAACTTTCTTACTATAAAATTTTAACTTTAAATTTCATAAGATGAGCTCTCTAGCCTTTTGGAAGTCTACCTTACACAAATTTACCTAAAATCTGACCATCCTCTCTTTCTTCAACTTAAAACAAATCCTCCCTTGCTCAAAATCATCCGACAACCCTAGTCTAAAAAATAAACACAATTTGTGATCTTTTAAGACTAATTTTAGCCAAAACACACAAATAAATTGGGAAAAATCTTCATTTGAAGTAACCTATTTATATTGGAGCTTGCATGAACCTTTATTGACACCTCCTACTAGCCAAAATCTAAGTTAAGCATGCAAGGACACCTATAAATCACTTCACCACTTCCACCTCTTCATCAGTTCATCTAATGTCCCTTGACAAGTCCAATACGCCTAGTGTTAATGCATTGCTAACCTCTTTTCCCTTCTCGCATGCCAAGCTTCTCGCCCAACAGCCTTCTCGCATAACCTCTAAACACCCATAAAACCTTTAAATGACAACCTTCCTCATCCTTTGACATTTCTTTAGAGGTTATTTTTCACGTAGTGCACAACCAACACACCAAATAACCTCTAAAACATATACTGCACAACCCTTGGCTATCCAACCATAGCTTAAATGCATACTAACCTTTTTAGAGGTTATTCCTTCTCCTCGATCGCCCAATGAACCGTCAAGTTAACGTCCCAAATGCCTAGAAACACTCATTTAGAGATTATTTCCATCTTTTTAGCTGCTTATACTATACCAAGATAACCTCTAAACTCCTTGCACTTAAGTCTTAACACTTGCCAACTTTTCCTCTTTTTTCACTAACCATGACACAACTTTTTATAACACTTTTATCCTTAACTCCCTTCAACACTTAAACTTCTATCACTTCAAAAAGCTTAAGTTTTCTTTCAAGGTTCAAGGTTTACATTGATTGCATTCATACCCTTCAACTTTCAATTTGATCAATTACGCCTCGCAGTTTGTTAATGGTTGCAATTAGCCTCTTTCTTAAATGAATCTTTATGACCTTAACTGTGATCGAACATTTTAAAATTAAAAAGATAGAAATAAAAATAATCTCTTATCTCACATCTTTTCCTCTCTCCTTTCTATTCTCCTTTCATCAACATCTCCATGATCAAAGAAATCTTGAAATGACACTACAAAGCAACTACCAAAATCTTATTATCCAAATTTATCTCTTTCAGGCTCACTTTTTCTCCCTTACTAAAGCTCAACAACCATAGTAGAAACCACTGCCACTATTTCTATCATCGTCACTACTTTCTTTGTTACATAGATCGTTGCAGCCTCTTCAAAATGTCACCCTTAATCGCTCTTTTTTCCCTTTTCCTCAACCCTTCTGCAAACTCCATCTCCATCTTCTTTTCGATGCAATCGACAACTGCTTGGATTTGAAATTTGGGTTTAGTGTTATGGATTTAGTTTTAAGAGTTTAGCGTGTGTTCTAGTAGATATATATAAATTCTCTATGTGGTGAGTCATGGTCATTGCATGTGAGATGCTACCTATGTTTCTAAATTCGTGTGTAGTTACTAAATCCTCGTTGAGTATAAGTTTTCCTATTACTTGTCCAAGTGTAAAAAAAACAATAGGTTTCTTGGATAAGCCAGGGTCGAACATAGAGAATTGATATCAAAGCGTAGTTCTAAGGTATACTTCTTCATGTAAGCGGTATAAGATAATTATACATCATAAAATAAATGTGTGTTGAAGTATAGTCTACTATCTATCCTAGAGATTTTGTAAAAGGTGATAAGCATGGTGAAAAGATGGGGATGAACTAAATTGTGTTAAGAAAACATGAAGGAAGGTCTCTGCATTGTAAGTGCTTAAATCACGTGATAAGCCATGATGCGATAAATATCAATTAATTAGCTTATGTTTAAAGCGAGCACCTCTTAGTGTCTTAAATGTCACACTTGGTCACCTCTCGAGATGCAAATGACAACACTTCATTAAGTGATGACTATCTAGTAGTTGTTACTTATAAGATTTATAGCACTTCTCTTTCAAAGGTGGCAACCACTTAGCGCCAAGTACCCACATTTGTTCTCCTTTCGGAACACAAGTGATGGAAGTTTATTTGCCAAAGTAGAGTATGTCTATAAACTCCTCTCTACGTGCATTAACTATGTCTTTACTATGGTTACTATCTCAAGTAGTTGGCAATAAGCGCTAGCCAAGTGATGGATTATAGCTCAGCTAACGCGATAGACCTTATAATTTAGACACTTATCAAGAACTTATCACAAATCTAAACTACTTATAACACTTTGATAAATGAAGAGTAAAGTGCTGATAGATTGAAAGTGGATAAATATGACATAGGCCACTGTACAATATGAACATTTTTACATTACAATTAAACTTAAAACAAATTTTATATAATAATAACTAAGTGTAGCTCATCTAAACAACAAAGTACAACAAGTTTATTATAGACGAATATAAAATAGAGTTCATAAGAGTCAAAGACTGTCACTTACAACCCACAACTAACAAACCATAACTCAACTCATGTACAGACTGTAAGTACTTTTAGAACAAGGCATACACTAATGAAACTAAAAAATACACTAGCAAATAGGAGAATGAAGTCAGGCATCGAGTCCACGATCTCCATTTGGAATGTAAAAAATTGTTTTTGGAAAGAGTGAGCTAAAGCTCAGTGGTTGACTAGCTTTTAAATTAAACATATTTAGCAAATCAATGAGTAGAAAACAACTTATCAATTAAGCAAAACAAATGCATAGTTCTCAAACTTCAATAGTTGTGTCAAACATTTCTCTTTCAGTTGCAATACCTTGAAATCTTTGTACTCTACAAGACAAAAAATCTAACCATCAATAGTGCCCCCTATTTGTAAGAAAGAGACATGCATAGCGGAAAAAAGGAAACAAAAAATACCCTAATTGCCCCTAATTAACATTCAACCCTAAACTAAACATTTTAGGGTTTAGGAAATCTTACCTTTGATGCTTTTAAAAAAAAAAACTTGAAATCTCCTCACATACTTTAATCCAGACAACCACTAGAATTGACCCACTAAGAATCGGGTTGTGGAACCCAATTTGGTGTAGAAAATAAGGGAGATAAAAGGAAATTGGAAGGTAGAAAATTTTTGTTTGAGATTTTGGAGTGTAATAAAATAGTAATTTCTAAAATTACTAGAAAACACCCCTATTTTAACTTAATTACATGCCAAAATGCATGTAATTAATTTGCTAAATCTCAACACCTAATATTCCTATAACAATTAGTGAAACTTAGTGGGCTAGGTGTCTACATCTCATGTAGTCACATATCGCACTAAGTATTAGTGGGATTATCCAACAAAATGTTGAATTTTTCCACTAACTAAGTCCAAGGGTTAAATGGTCATTTGACCTTACAAGTCAAAAGTCAAACTTTGACTTTTCCAAGTTAAAAGTCAATATTTTGACATTTTACCATTTTGTCTGTCTAGACTAATTCCGACCTCCCAAGCATGAATCTGCATTAGTTTTTTCAAAAATCAAATCACATTTGAATATAAGGCCGATCAAAGTTTGACTTTTCAAAGTTAAAAGTCAATGTTGACTTTTTACAACTTTGACCATTTCCATCAATTTCGAGCATCCTAGTATGAATATGTATTCATATTTATAGTATTTAAATCTTATTTAAATACAAAGCTCTATTTCTAATCTAAAAACCAACGGTTATATCACATATGCTTGTCGGTTTTTCTCTCTTCTTCCAATTCGAACAATTCGACTTATTCCATCACATTGTTCTAAGTTTATTCCATATGAGCTAGCAAGAGAATGTAATGGACCTATAGATCATGGGCTTCAACGGTTCAAGATTAACTATCTAAACTCTTTTAGACCAAGTTAATCAACATTCCTTAACTAACGGGTCATTCCACTAAAGTCCTGTAGTTGCACTCCCCTAACTATAGATATATTTTTGTTCATTTGATAAAACCATGATCAGTAAGTTAATCATTCATAGGTTGTTCGTAACCTCGACTGGGTAAAAATATCATTTTACTCCCGAGACTACATCTTGCTCCTTAAGTCCCACTAATCCACTATTGAACAATTGGTTTAACGTCCAACCTATAAACTTATTCCCTTTTGGGCCAATGAGAGGGTAGAGCCCCTTGTTCAAGACTTGAATTCATTGCTTAAGAGAACAACCTATCTACTAACTCTAAAGCGGGTAAAAGTGAATTTTGTCTTGCATTCTATGTCTCCAACTATCCATCCGATCTTACCCTTGAAATGGAAGTCTTATTGGACCAACATTGATGAGCTGCCCTCACCTATGCTGATCTAAGGATAATCTCACGTGACCACGAGTTCATAGTTAGCTCAGGATTAAGATTAAGTTACCTAGGTCATCAATAATCGAGATAGTCAGTTTTAAACAGTAA
>JBBPDI010093241.1:0-11745 GCA_037974545.1 Cucumis variabilis | reverse complement strand
CTAAAATTTTGACAAATGTTCTACTTTTATAATTTATATATATATATATATATATATATATATATATATATATATTTATTTATTTATTTATTGTGTTTAAAACTAATACAATAAGAGTTAGTGGAAGAATGATATTATTTAATGAAATTTATAGTTTTATTTAATTTTTTAAAATATAAGATTACAAACAGGGATTTTTTTAAAAATAAAACAAAATGCGAAAATATTTACATTTTATAGAACAATTTTGAAAACAAAAAGAACATAAAAACTCACAATGTGAGATAACAAAAATACTTTGCGATTAATCAAACACATACACGTGTGAAAATGTTGGTACATGATCGTTTATTAGATATTGATATACGATTGCTCAAATCTTGGTAAATGGTTTTTGTAACGTGATCTTGTACAACTATAAACAATCTTATACCAAATCTAAATGATCTTGGTACAATATTGTTTTGATATTGGTAAACGATCGTGTATAATATAATTTAAACTATCGTCGAATCCGTATACATGATTGTGTTCACCATAACTACATGATCGTTTAATATATATTGCAATGATAGACGATCGAATATTGAAATAATATACTTTAAATGATCGTGTTGACCATGGTTAACAATCGTGTTGACCATGGTAAACGATCGTGTTGACTATGGTAAACAATCGTGATGATCATGATAAGTGATCGTGTTGGTTATAGTAAGTGTCCAATGTAAATGATTGTAAAAAACTTCAAAATCTAAAGATCATATTGGCTAGGATAAATGATCGTGTTTATCATTTAAAACAATATTTAAACAATCTTGATATTCTCAAATATGAGAAACATGAAAAAGAATATTGAAATAATCGTGAAATAGCTTTAAAGCATCTTGTAGAAAATGATGAAGATGAAATATGGGATATAAACAGAAGAATAAATCGTTTAAAAATAAAAGAAAGAAAATTTAGAGGACACAAATAAATCGTAAAGATGCATAAATTGCAAAGAAGAAAAAGAAAAAGAAGTGACGAATCGTCCCCTAATATTTGAGGTCAAATATGAAATTTATGAAAATACAATAGTGACTTCATAGGCTTTTATATTTGTTTCACGTACAGTAAATATTTTTAAATTTTATTAGATTTATGTAAATTATCTTTACATTTACTCCTATTAATTAGAATTTATGAAAATTATTTATAGAAAAGCAAAATAAGAATTTATGAAAGTTTTAAAAGAACAAAGGGGTAACTCATGTCGTTCCTTAAACATGTTTCATTCTAAAATCATGCATCTCTAACATATATCATATATGCATGTCACACCAATACACGAAATGATACATTATTTCTTCGTCCTGTAAACTAACTTTGATTCAAAATAATTATAATAGAACAATACCTAACTATTGGTTCAAACATATCTCCATTGTTTAAATCGTGATGTTACATCTGTACGAATCTAATCACACTCATACATGAAAAAATCACTACAAAAATTTAAGGATCTCCTGACATTTAAAATAGTTGTCAGAAGAAAAGGTGTCGGGAGAGATGGTATCTCCTAACGAACAACATACAGCATCACAAGTAAGCCACAACTCCTGACACGGTATATAGATATCGGGAGTTGAGAAACAAAATCTAAAAAACTAGGAGAACTTCTAACGCCTTAAAGTAACTCACCGAGAGTAGTTTCGAGGTAACACCCGCCGACTAGTTAAGGCATTAGGGCGTTTTCAATCTGCAATTTTTGTAAATTTGAAAAATTTCCCTTCTTTCGACGCCGCGAGACAAACTCACATTGATTTTGTTCATTTCTATTGCTCCTCTGCCGTTTGACGTTGCCTCTGACCGTCACACTCTTTTTGTTGTTCAACACTGCCCCGGACAGTCTCTCACAATACAAAAATCGTTCTTTCCTCTCCATTTTGCAAATCTTTTTCTCTTTTCATTGGTAAAAATCTTTGCTCTTATGTTGTACACGTTTTACAATAATGGATTATGATAATTTGAGATAAATTGTATTTGTGTGATGATTTTATTTGGATTGATTGGTAGAAATTTATTCCTCTTTTGTTTGGATTAAAGTTGGTTAATGTATGATTGAGTTGATTAAAGTTGTTTTGAGGAGGTTAAACTTTGATTTAAAATTTTATTTTGCTAGACTTGATTTTGTTACATTTAACTGTGATCTAGTTATTTTATTTTAGGGGTTTCCCCCTTATTTTTGGCTTCTTTGTATCAATTTATTGTGACATATATAGTTGGAGTTATTTTATCTTGGATTTAGAATGTGATATATATCTTAGACTGAAGTTATTTAGTTATGAGTTTCGTTTAATGAAGTTGCTTTGAAGAGGTTGATCTTTGATTTGGAAAGTGATGAGCTAAATAACATTTGTTTATTATGTTATTTAACATTTAATTTCTTGTATGATTTAGTTTAGGAGTTTTGTTATTTTTTTGCTTATTTGTATCATCTTGCTCTATTGATTTTTTTTTTTTTTATTAGATTGATTGAAATTTTTTTGACTATCACAGAAGTATACAATTTATTCGTTAAACTTGATTGAATTTTAATAAGTACTTTTCAACTTCTTATCTATGAATTTGTAATAAGTAACCATAACTCTTTAACTAAATAATACATGCTATAACTTTTTGCTTGATTTACAAGTTAACCAATTTTTTTTATTTATTTTTAAGGATGAATAAAGAGTAGATCAACATTAGAAATAAGCGTATGGAGTTCTTCTCTCGACGGATTTTTCTCGATCATTTCGCTGACGATGTAATGTTTGTCGAAAGTAGGAGTGAGCATCGACACTCGAAAAATCGATCCGAATGATCAAAATCGAACGAACCGTACTCGATGGTCAATTTTTATGAAAAAGCAGTCAGTTGTCGGTTTAAGGAAAAGAGATTTTTGAAAAATTTAACTAACCCGATCGAATTTATATCATTGTCGACTGAACCCGACCAAAGCCTTTTATCCTTAAGAAAACTATATATATGCATATACACACACACACACATATATTATTAAAAAATGAAACTGAAAGCCAGTAGCACTGGGATTAGCTCCAGAACTCAATCTCTAAAGCTTTTTATTCTTCATCTTAACTTAAAAACATTGAGATTATCTCTGTGATTTCACTTTTTGTGAGACCCGTACCTAAAATAGAAAGGGCAAAATTTGTTTAAGTATTTGAAGAAGGCATTTTAAGTAGAACTAGGCGATAAGAAACTGGTTTGTTCATGAGGAAATAAGGTGACACAATAGGACTTTTGGCGTGTGTGGCGTTAGGCGTTTGAAGTTCTTCGCGAGATAAAGAGAAGATGAGAAAACCTAAGAACGTGAAATGAAGACTAGGTGATGAAGAGTAAGGAAACTTCTAAGAGATTTCCTAAGAATACTTAATGAGACACGTATAGAAGTTTAAGCTAAACATGATTAAGTTAAATGTGAAGTTTACACGTGTACCGCTGATATTAGAACCTAGAGAGTTGTTAAGAGATTAAGGATGACTAATCCACTTTAGGACTAGTATAAATAGAGGAAGACAACATAATGTTAAGAAGTTTACTTTGAGAATTTGTGAAGTGAAGTGTTACTCTGCTGGGTTGCTTCTATGAGAGAAGAAGAAGAAGTGAATGTCACACCCCAAAACGTATTGCGACGATAACGTCGAAGTAGTAGGAATAGGATGCGAGTTTGTTACAACCTTGAAATTTTCTTATTAAAAAATCTTATTCTCAACTCCTTTTAAACTATTAACACTCAAAACGGTAGTCAATGTAACTTCAAGCAAAGTAAATACAAATCAAAATGTAAATTTTATTAATAACAGACGTTTCATTATAATACTTTGACCAAATAACCAAGGTTTAACCATTTCCAAAATGCCTTGAATCACCTCGCCACAAATCCTTCAACATTCTTCTCTACTTGGCCTAAATGCTCGATCCTAAAAGATAGATTTTTAAAATGTAAATCTAAAAGACTTAGTAAGGTTTTAAAAACCTTTCGCAATACCTTTTCATAATCATTTCGCAAAAATAATATCAAATTATTTAAACATACCGACAAATCATTTCATTTCGCATAAATCTTTGTTTATGCTTAACAAATCATTTCATTTTGTCAAGGATATCGAATCGTTCTCTACTCTTGGTCTCACTACCTCGTGTTTGACTACTGAACAACAACATCCGAGAACATACAGATTCATCCTAGTTGCTCAGGCCGCTAAGCTTTATATGCTTCTTTCAATGTATAAGCCAACTTCTTATCACCATGCAGTTCGTACACCCTATGGTGGTCCTGACTCTTTATGTGCACATAAAAGTTAGCATCATCTCAAAAAAACAACTAATGGTTTGAAAACCATTTCATAGCATTGAAATCATAATCATCAAATCAAGTTTTAACATTATAAATCACGCTTGAACACATATAAACTTTTCACAGAAATCTCTTTTTAAAACACTTTCTCATTTGAAATCATCTTTCTAAATAGTAAAGGGAAATCACAAGAAAGATTTTAACATAAAAACATTTAAGAAAGTCACTCACCAAACTTTACTAAAGAAATTCTACTTCTTCTTCTCGCAAGCATCTTCTCACGTGGCTAAACTAGTAGCGCTTCAACATTTCAACAAAACTCTCATCATCCCCTCCTTAGTTACCAAAATCCCT
The DNA here is from genome assembly GCA_037974545.1 of Cucumis variabilis. Lineage (NCBI taxonomy): Eukaryota > Viridiplantae > Streptophyta > Magnoliopsida > Cucurbitales > Cucurbitaceae > Cucumis > Cucumis variabilis. The sequence continues at coordinate 7,049 of JBBPDI010093241.1, read as the reverse complement.
CTTATTTATAGAGTCCTTAAACTAACTTAGTCATGCATAAACTCTTCTCACTTCGCCAGCTCTTGCTTAAAACTTCACATATGTAGATTTAATATTCAACCTAGTCATGCTTAAATCCTTAATCTTACACGTTAATCTCTGTCAAATTAGATTTAACATTTTCATCGTCAGACTTTGCTTCCCACCTAACCCAAACTGCGAATAACCTTATCGCGTGATTATATTTTTACTATAAGAAACCTTCCATGTGAACTAACCAACTTTTACTTCTTAACTTACGCGAAGGCTTTTTCTCTTCTTATCGCATAACTTCTTTTGCGAACTACCCACTTAATCACAAAAACGTATATTTTAACAATAAAAGATTTTATCGCTTAATCTTTTCCACGGATTTATTCAAACTTCAACTTCTTAATACTTAGTCGAATTTTATTTCCTTACCCAAATTAGAAATGGGTCTCACAGTGAAGCTAGACGTTCTGCGATAAGAGATAAACCAAATTTTCATGAGTGAATTTCAAAAGTGTTTGTATCTTTTAAAGCTTTCTTTATATTTTAGAATAATGTTTGTAAATGATTATTTTAAACGAAAGCATATGTGTGATTTTAAGTAAAGTTTTTGCATTTAAGTAAATATGAAATTGTGTTCAAACCTTTAGTTCTTGTTTTTGTTGTTGAGCTAACTATTATGTGCACATAAAGAGTTGAGGTAGCCATGTAGAAAAGACTTTCATGGTGAAATGAAGCAGGACAATGCATAAAAGAGATGTATTGCATTTCGGCCTGAGCAACGAAGAGGAAGCTAGGATATTCCTGGATGCTGTTTGCAGTTGTCTAAATGCAAGGATGGTGAGTCTTAGCGTAGAGAATGGTTTCGGGTTCCTCGATGAAAGAACACAAAGATTAATGAGTTTTTACGTTTTAATGCATTTGTGAAATAGACGATAGAGCCGATTTGAATTAAAATGTTTGTAATATAAAGAGAAGTTTTTCAAAAAGGTTTTCTTAAAACCTTACATTTTCAAGTGTTTAAATTAGAAAATAAATTATTTTTTGAAAAAGACTAAAGTGTCTAAAAGCTAAAAAAAAAATAGATTTTTAAGTGTATTTTAAACTATTTTTAGGAAAAAATGTCAAATACAAGTGGAGAAAAGAATAGGGTTGGTAGGCAAGGAAGGGTTTCCAAGGGGATTAATTTATTTTGTTGTTGGATTGTAGTTAGGACTTGTATGAAAATCATGTTGAGTATAGAGTAAGAAGTGGAGCTTATGTTCCATTATAATTAGAAAACAACGAAATGAAATAAGAGTGACTTGGGTAAATTGTAAAAAATTGGATATTATATTTACTGGTTTTAGAAAAAAAGAAAAGAAAATGGAAGTATTGAATTCCTAGATTACCCTTGTTTGGGACGCCAACCAAGAAACAACCACAGAATAATCGGTTTTGCTGTGGCCCACGGAGTCCGAAAATGACGAAAGGACTTCAAACCAATTACAACATATGCCACTCAACCAAATGCAATTGATAGTAGTTTACTAAAAACAATACAATTAATTATTTAATTAAAATAACTCAATAATATGTTATTATTAGAATATATACTTAATTCAATTTTATAAGAAGTTAAAAAGTGTTTGTAAATATATATATAGATCGAGATTTATTAATATCTGATATTAATTGATAAAAATACATCCGTCCTAAAATCTAACTAATAATTACCTTTTAGTATTTAATTAATTAATTAAATTAAGTTAGTAAAAGAGATTTATTTATCAATGAACCTTATTACATATTTCTACTTTTCCTTTGACGCTGTACATAACTATATTGTCGTTAAATTATTTTTTCTTACATTAAATTATATTTAAGTTAAAATTTTATTCCGATTCCTAAATTTTGCATTTTATTCTATTTTATTTCTCGAACTTTTGAAAAAAACTTACTTTGATGTCTGCCGTTAGAATTTCGTTAACACTTTAACGAAATGATGACGTGATTTTTTATATTTAGATTATTAGACTTTAAATTCATCATATTAATTAAATTAATAAATAATCTAGAAATCTTGTTAATTTATTACATAAATCTTTATGTCGACATATAAGTATAATTAACAATTAGTTAAATTCAAATTATTTTTTTTTTCAAAACTTAAATATCTCGCATCTCCTCCAACTCTCCACCCTTTGTTTATTTATTATTATTTTTTAAAATTAAAATTATGTTAAAGTAAATAAAAAAAACGATATGGAGTAGAATAAAAAAAATAAAATAAAATTTACATTTTGATGTTTAAGATCCTTAACAAGGTAAAATAAATTAGAAAAACGAAATTGTAAACAATTATTACCCCAATAAATAAATAAAAAAACACCTAAATAGATCACAATATATCTCAAACTTCTATCTATTAATTAATCTATTAAAATATGTAAGATTCTTACCATTAATTTCATAAATTAAATATAAAAAGTAACTTTTATTAATAAAACTTTGACAGCGTTTACCACCAAACATGTATAAATATTTAATTATTCTCTGTTTTAGAATGTGATACTTTTATCTTTGAAAATTGTTTTTTTTTTTTACACAGTCCTTACGTTTTAAGATTTACATTCTTAATTTCAAACTTTTACTAAATACCAACTTTTGTATTTGACATTAATGTTTATTAATTAATTTATTATAAATTTTTAACTCTTTTAAATTGATTATTTGTTAGATTTTAATACTATAAACAAAAATATGTATTTAATAAAAACTCAAAATTTAAAGTATAAATGTTGAAACCTCGAAATAAAATTGATTCAAAACTCAAATGTTCATGGCAAAATTATAGACTAAATTGAAATCAAATTCATAACTTAAAAACTAAAAATGTAAAATAGGCATTTGGTCCACTGAGTAGAGTAAATAAGTACGAAGGTTAATATGTGTTTAAGTTAGTAACTTTGTGTTTGGGATGTAAGATTGTAAGATTGAGTTATTTGGTAAATGTTTAGATGTAAACAAAATAGGAAGGGGGAGTTACTCAATAAACATGTTCACTTATTAGTAAGGTTGAGTTATTAGTGGACCAAATGACCCCTAACGTTTTGCAACTCTGCGACCGTTTGAGACTTTGAGTTGATTATTATAGTTTATATTAGCGGTATATAATATTTTGGTATACGTTATAATAAGTTGTGTTTGGTGTGAAAATAGTATTTTAGTTTGGGTAGAAAATAATAAATATCATAATAAAGAGGATAAGTAGGAAATAATAAACATAATGAAAAATAAGAATTTCAAATAATATTATGGTAATTAATTGTAAGTCCTAATAGTTGTTCTATAATTGGTGTCCGACATACAATGAATTATAACAACTCACTTCACCACTTGAAATTCGGGCCTAGACACATTTTCAGAGACCAAATAATGAAAACTAAACTCAAAACATGAGGACCAAAAATATATTTTTCTCGATTAAAAGCTATGGAACACAAGACTTCGTTGGACAACCATTTTGCTTTCTGTCTTTGTTTCTGAAAACTAAGACTATAGATATTGCTTTCACCTCCAAATTTCTTTATTTATTATATACTTAGTATTTTTTAATTTTTGACTAAGATTCAATCGTTGTATTTTAAAAAAAAATGTAAATCATAAAAGTGTAATAAAACATTCAACTTAAGGTAATGGATCACAATATCCTCCCAAGTGCATAACCTTTAGATACTCAAATTAACAACAAATTTGTTGTAGAAATTGATCATGATCAAGCTGTAAACAACCCACCAAGATCTTCTTAACTATTTTCCAAGTCTTAGAAGTGGGTTTGTGGGACAATTTATTGATTAATTTGGTGAGCTTTAAGTAGAGAGAATGGTAAGAACATAAAGCAATATTTAGCAAAATGGTTGATGTTCATCTAACTTTAATTTGATCACATTAAAATTCAAGTATAAATAGCCAAATTACATGCAAAACTTTTGCACAAACAATTGCCATTTTAATCTTGTGCTTTGTTAATAATAGGATTTATGGAAGTATTGAGCTTAACAACACATAAGAAAAGCACCTTGGTCACTAATCCACCAAAGTTTGAAGAAATCCACTAACTTTACTAAACTTAATTAACCTTTTGACTTTTGTAATTTTATTTTCTAATTTTCCTAATTAATTTCAATTATTTTCCAATTAATCTAAATAATACGACGAAATCAATTTTAATTAAATAGTTAAATAATAATCCATTGATTAATTGTTACTTTAATCACAAATCTCAATTAATGTAATGGACCTAACATAAACTTTCAAATATCATTTCTCTTTCAATTTGTAGTCGTTAATTATATCAAAATTTTCTAATAATATACTTTCTAAATTAATTCGAACGATTCAAATTTCTCAATTACATTGTTCTAACTATAATTTTGTGATGAGCTAGTAGAGAGACTTAATGAACCAAGTTTATCAATATTCGTTAACTTACGGAACTGTCCACTATATATAGCCTGTAGTTGCATTTCTCACTGTAGATATATTTGTGTTCACCCGATATAACAATGATTAGTAAGTCAATCATTCACAGGTTGTTCGTAATTTCGATTGGGTCAAAATATTGTTTTATCCCTAAAATTACATATAACTCTAAGCCTATGTTGATCCTCTAATAAGCAATTGGTTTATGGTCCATCCATTAAATTGAATCTCTCGAGTGAAGCCTCTTGTTTAAGACCTGAAGTCATGCATCAGTTAAGTGAACAACCTCTTTACTATCCTTAAAAACAGGTTGGAGTGAATGTCATTTTGCACCTTATGTTGCATAATTATAATATATTAATGATACGTCCAACATATCATATTAAAATTACACATATTTTTGTATGACTGATATGTTTTTTTCTATTTAAATATGTTTTATTACCCAATTGATATTCAAAATATATTATATATATGTTAAACAATTGATGTAACAAATAAAATGTAACTTAGGTGCTATCAAAATAACATCCAACTTTCATAATAAGTTACATATAGTTTATATTTTGAAAATATGGTTGAAGAGTTGATAATTCTATATATTTAGGTGAATTTTTTAGCATCAAAAGGCCTAAGTTATTAAGTAAAAACATGTTCATGTCTGATAGCTATGAGAGGGATTTTATGGGGGGAAAAAAACGTCATGCTTCTGACTTAGCCATGATTAGTGAAATAATGTAAAGTATGTGCACAAAGATGTTATTATTGTGGGTGTGCGTTTAGAATAGTGTAAAAATGTGTCCAAGATGCAATCATAAAATCTTTAAATGCAAAAATGCAGAGTAACCAGAGAGAGTTAAAGTTGTGGCTAGGATGCACTTGGTGTGTGACCACAACCTACAAAATAAATAAGTTTTCTTTTCTTTTCTTTTTCATAAATTTGATCAATGGTACTATTTTTATTTTATTTTCATTTGTATATAGGAATGCTTGAAGGAGCTATTATTTCATTTCTCTTTCACAACTCTTTCAAGTTCACAATTCTACCATTTGCTCTAAATGACACCATATAAGGCAATTGACTATGAGCTATAATTGATTCACAGGCTAACTATCAGTCAGGGCAGATTGTGTGATTGCATACGACTTAACTCCTTTTGGCTCGAAGATGCATGTGTCTAGTTAGACAAAGTAAGTTTATAAAACGTTTAGGGTTCAACCTCCTTAAACGCATTTTGAAAAAATGAGTTTAAGTTGGTTTAGAATAAACACTTAAAACCAACTTTTAGAAAAATGATTTTTGAGTGTTTAATGATTAATCTCTTCTAATTTGTTTGAAAAAATTCTGACTACCACCTTCGACAGTTCCCTGCCGGTCAACCTCAAACCACCATATATGACGATCATACAGTCGACCTCCCATCATCGTTTTATAGTGACATATGTTGGCCATCTTCGACCACTATCTCTAGACTCTAACTATTGTTTTTTGTAGACTACCAACAACCAACTTACGACAAACAGTCATCAGCAAACATCCAATGCTTGTTTTTTCATCGTTTGTTGTTGGCCAACTTCTAGTGACCACTATCACTAAACCTTTGTTCACCATTTTCCAGTAACTGTCACCGACCACTTTCGAGCACTATTGGCCAACTCTAACCATCACCTTGTTTCGTGAAGAAATTCTTATATTTTAATTTAAAATTAATAAAAACACTTTTAGTATAAAACAAATCAACAAACTTTTGAATAAAATACTTTTATTTTTAAGAAGTTTGATTGAATGAAAATTGACAATTAAAAACTCTATCACCCTAAGCAAAGAAACTTATATTTTCTTTTTACATTCTTTTGATCCTATGACTACTTTTGTAAATATAGGAATATATTATTAATTTTTTAATGAACTTACGAAATTACCTTTATAGGCTTTGACGAAAATCTCTGACCTTTATTTATATTTATTTGTATGTTTTCTGGACAAACTTATTTATTCTTAAAATTGTAACGGGGCGCCGCCCACTGCCTTTCTGTCTCGCTCTCGCATTCCCCCTTCAGTCTTCGGAGCCGTATACCGGACTACTCCGACCATTTTTCCCAGGGAATACGAGAAGCTTTTTTTCTCTTCTTTATTTTCACTATCTCCTTACTCTCTCAACAATTTCCCCTGCTCAATCTTCGGAGCTCGGTCCTTCAGGTACACTTCTTCATTTTTCGCACTTTTCACCAATACTCTTGGAAATGTTTGCTTCTTCTGAAGAATAATGGACTAATTTCGTTGATTTTATTGAGAACATCGCTACTTTTTGTTTGTTGATGCATTTATTTCATTTCTTATAATGAAGCGCGTTTTGAAAATGATGAAAATATGAGTGTGTGTTAAGTTGGCTATTAATGGCTCCTGGTTGAGTTTTGGGCTTGCGGATGTTCTTCTAACTGACTGTTTTCTTTGTGGATTCCACAGATCGAGCTGCCTTTTTGAACCATTTGAATCGATATTTGAGTTTTATTCAAGGTTTTTCGGAGATTAATTCTGTTTGAAGTTTTGTAATTATTTTATTATTCGTCGAAAT
>JBBPDI010093211.1:0-11749 GCA_037974545.1 Cucumis variabilis | reverse complement strand
TAGATTTATTTAGATTGCTATGTTTGTATTAAATGATGATAGATTCATTGAAAAGTATAGTGTGTCAACTGAGTGTGGTCGATCTTTTTTATCTTTTTCATTAATCAAGCAACTATATAGAGACTTTTAATATGAATGTCATTTTTAGTACCTTTCGTCATTTACAAATCAAACTATAATTCCGAGAACTCAATCAAGGTGATTAAATCACAATTATCCTCCCAATTGATTTAGAGGAGTGATATATAATTTTTTTTATTAAACACAATAAAACCCAAAATTCTTAAGTAATTGCTCAAAAGTAATCAATATTTTATCAATTACTTCATTTTTTAACCCTTGTTTTTATGAAACAACAAATATTTGGCAATGAAATCAATAAAAATATATAATAGTTGTAATGTTAGACGATATGTTCAAATCTTCTCCCACATTTATATTTGTAAAACTAAAAAAAAAATATTTGGTTGTAAATCTTAAGCATATAATGTTATATTGAGTAGGTACAATACATTAAAAATCTTAGCAAAACCATTTATTGTGTTAGGGTAACACAATATTTGATAAGCTTAATATTATCTTTGACTACATGTATTTGATTAAATCATAAATTTGATAATTTTTGTTGAAACTTAGCCTCAACTTAGATTTTATGATAGATGAAATCTCAGACATAATCCCTAAATTATTTATACCTACTCTGACTCTTTTTTTTCTTCTTTTCTATATCCTATATACAAATATGAATACTAACACAAAAAAAGAAAGAAAATTCAATATTATCGTGAACACTACTTTTATCAATAATTTTCTTTGTTTAGTTTTTCATTTTTCGTTAAAAATTAAACGATCGAGCCACATTTCAAACTGTTTTTTTTTCTTGTAAGAAAAATCATGTTTTTGTCTTTTAAAATCTCACTAAAAAAAATTGAGGAGAAACAAGTATAAAGTTAGGAGAAAAACAAGAATAAATTTAAAAATAAAATTAAAATTAAAATCATTAGCCAAGAATAAAACATTTGGTTTCAATTAGATTTGATGAAACCAAATCATATAAAATAAAATTGGAATAACTTAATCTCAAAACATAAGAGACCAATTTTTTAAACTGTTTAAAATGAAGCGGAACCTTTAAAACCAATAAAAAAAAAGAAAAAGAAAAAGCAAAACACACATAACATAATATATATGTATGAGTGTAGTGGGAGATTGGTACTTTAGAGGCCGTAGAAGTACTGCATATCCTTATCATTGTCTTGCTGGGAATCAAATAATTATTTAAATAAAAGGAATATTTTTTAAAATAACAAAATAAATTAAAATATTTATAAATTATAGCAAAATTTTTGATTCTATCACTGATAGTCTTCTATCACTATAGCATATCAATGACTATCAAGGATAGAATTTGCTATAAGTTGTAAATATTTTATAAAGTCTACTATTTTTAAAAATTTTCCTAAATAAAAACTATATACAATTTTGATCTAATAAAAACATAAACATTCTCCAAATAAATGATAAAGAGAATTGGAGAGAAAATAGGTTATCAACAAATTAAAGAAAGATGAGATAAAGTATGAAAAAATAAAGTTTTTTTTTTTTAACAAAATTTACTTATGTTTTTCTAATGATTGCGAGTTAGCTTGGACTAGCCAATATCCACCGTCAATCCTTATGAAATGTTCATAACAAGGTATACTTTACGAATGTTTTGATTTAACTTAGTACTTTCGATCCAGGATAAAATCTAACGATGATGCTCGATAATGGGAAAAAGAAAGCAAAAACTATGTCAACAAGACCCAACACACATCCACGTCACATAATTCAAGTCCAGCAAGCTACTCCACAATCATTCAAAGAAGAGAATATTTTGATAACAAAATATGTTACAAAGGAATCCTTATAGTTATTCATTGATCAATTGTGTAATGTACTGTATGTATTATTGTTTCATTTCTTTATTATTTTTGCTTCTCCCAATTCTAGGGATTTCAATTCTATAAATATAAGTTTTTTCAATTTTTCTTCTTACAAAACTTCTATCATGTTTCAACCAAGGCTGAGATTATGTAAGCCGGCCTAGCCAAACATAAAACTGCGATGACAATATATTTCCACGTCGTTAAATCAAAAAACAATCGCTCAAAAGAACGTATTTGTAATTACAAAAACTAACTAGTATTGCTACCAAACTAAAGACATAGTAAGAGTGGCAAGTCCAACTTGATCCACAAAAAAATGATTTTTGATTATCTTTAGATATTAAGTGATTCTTCCAATTTTATTTAGAGAACCCAACTTTGATAAGAAATTAATTAAAGATAACATATAGTTCTAAAAAGCAATAAAATTGACATAGGAGTGAGAATCAAGTAAAGACATGTTCTTAGGATTATAATTTCAACAATGAGTTAGTTAATTGCTTATACCGTGAATTTTAATTATGACCATAATAGATTTAGGATTCTTATTTCCGTGATTAACTTTCTCAAAGTCTAACCCGACCTTTCTAATTATATATAATTAATAGAGACATATCTTGATAGACCCATTAAGTAGTACAACATTAAGATCCGCCATTAATTAATCTCTACCAATCTCAATGTCATTCTCGTGCATATTAATTAAGATTAGCATATTAGGTCCAACTCAATGTATTCTCTCTCAAGTCAACATCAAGTAAAGGTAAAGATCATTCATACATTAATTAGCTACATGTTTAATAATGAATATGCTAATTAAAATGAGTTATGCATTAACAAGTCCATGACAAAATCATAGTTATAGTTACTCATGGTTACAACATAAGTAAAGACACCTCACCTCCAAAACCAAGATAAATTAATGAAAAAATAAAGAGTGAAAGAGAAAGAGAAAGAAAGTGAAGTATGTGACTATTGTCCTCCAAATTTGGATAGAACTCCAACGGTCTCCTTAAATGTCCACTCCTTTGTAGCACCAAAATGTTGTCTTTCCTTTGAACTCGATTTCTAGGAAGGCTTCACCAAGTAATTGAAGAGAATTTAGAAGAAGTCTCTCAAAGAATAGGCTTATGGGGATGGAAATTAGTAACTCGACGCCTTCCCCCTCCCAATTGATGTTTTGGAGTGTCAAAGTTGTGAACAGAGATTTGTCTTTGGAAGCCAAATTCGAGTCAATTTATAACCAAAAAAAAAAAAAAAAGAAACAAACAAACAAAGGGGTGGCATCTCAACCTTGTAAGTAGCGTTGTAACGCTTGTTGAATATTCTACCTAACCCACTTGTCGTCTGTCGCACGCCATGAAGGCTTGTCTGCTGCTCAACATTGCAGCATGTCCATCTGAAGCCCCACTTACCACACGAACTTGAGGGACACACCATGCATCTAATTTTTGGTCGACAATGCAACACTATCCTATCGTAGAGGCATTTTTGTTAGTTCACATTTTTTTCTTCATTTTTGCTCCAAATTGACCTAGTTTTGTTTGTTTTCGTTTCTTTTACTCCCAAATGAAAAATTAGCTATAATTTGCTGAGAAACACTAGTAAGCACATAAAATTTAATAAAATCAGTGAAAATAAACAAATTTTAGGTGCTTATTAGTGCACACTTTGGACCGGTTAATTGGTTATCTAATTATCCTAAGATAACTCGTAAACCTTGGAGAACACACCCTAGGTCAACCTTCTCTACAAATGCATTATTTTAACTTCATATGATGTAACTTAACCCTTACTCTCAAACTCTCTAACTATCAAACTCTTTCACTTCTAACTTAGGAGGATAATGTAGTGTGGATGGCAAAACACCACATTAGTGTGCATGTTTCTCTTTTGGGTCACATTTTTTTCTTCTTAAACCAAATTAATTGTTGGTATCACGTAAAGGTAAGATGTGCTTACCCGTGTCCAAAATTTGACATCAACAACTATTTCCTACCCAAACTAAAACAATTCATATCTCAAATACAAATTATTATTATACACGTTAAGAGAATTTGCACTACAGACACAAACTATAATAATCAATTTAGTGCCTCAAATACCATTTATTTTCGGTACTTTAAAAGTAATCTTAAATTCAATTTTGTTTTTCTTTAATTTATTAAAATTTTCTAATATCAATAAATTTTCATATATGTGAACATGTTTTCAAAATCTATCATTAAATAAAACTTTGAACCAACCCTAATATATTAAATTTAAGATTTATTAAAAGTATACAAATTAAAATTAGATATTTGAAAGTAGACTAAATTATAAAAAAAAAATAATAATAACCCCAACTTTGCATTTTGTGTAAAAAAATAATCACAAACTTTTAAAAGTTTCAAAAATACCATCAAACTTAATAAAAGTTTTAAAAAAATATTCTTGCAGTTAGTTTTTTTAAAAAAATATTCTTGCAGTTAGTTTTGGATGGAGAGCTTTAAAATTTTGTTTCAAAAATACCCATTAACTATGGAAAAGTTACCAAAATACCATTGAACTTAAAAAAAGTTTTAAAAAAATCATCTCACAATTAATATATGAACTAAAACCGTTAATGTCTTATTGTGTATAATCATAAATTTATTTGGAGTTAGTTATATTTTATAAGATCTACAATACTTTTAAAAATAAATTTATCTGAAGCCATGAAACAAATATTGTTAATCTCGTAAATCCTAACTAACTCCAAACAATTTATCATCGTAAATTTAGAGTTATTTTTCCAAGTAAATATTAATAGTTGTCGTTGATATATACTAACTGTGAAAGTATTTCTTTTTTTAACTTTGCTTTAAATTCAATGATATTTTAAAAATATTTAATAGTTCAGAAGTGTTTTGAAATAAAACTTTAAATGTTTTCTTCAAAATTAAAGATAGGAGTATTTTTGAAAATTTATAAACTCTAATAAAACCATTTGTAAAGCATTCATATGAAATAAGAATAACAAGAAAAGAGAAGAAAAAAGAAAAAAGAAATAGAAAAAGGGGGGATGGATGGTGGTGTCGGTGATGTACGTTTTTAGATTCCAAAATATTTTATAGTGAAGGGTTTAAAAAATGAAATTATATATAATAGTTTTGGTAATGTAAAAGGACAAAGAATATTGGTATCCTTCGCTTATCTTCTTTCTCAAGCTTTCCCCATCTCCACTCGCTTTCTTCAAGCCTAACAATTATTCTTTTTAATATTTCCACTCTAATTCATTTCTTTAATAAATATAATGTTATACTTACCATATTTGTTAAAAATATTATTGGATACTTAATAATTATTTTTAAAATTGTTATCCATTAAAATTACCTTAATTTTTTTAAATTATTATCGGTTTAAAATGATAATAGAAATAAAAAAATTAATTAAAGATCCAAAAATTCTAAAAACGAACTCCTTACAAAAATTAAAAAAAATATCTTTAACGATAATTTTAGTTGAAAACCATCAATATATTTGTTTTGACAATACCAATAAATTTTTCAAGAATTCCAAAATTTCTCTAAACTTTAAAAACTTGTAATGTATTTTGTACTATGAATAAAAATTGTTAATAATTTGAAGCAAACAAAAAAAAAAAATCTAAACTTTTAAAAGTTGCATTAACACTATTAACCTTAAATAAAATTAAAAGTGCTGATATAGTTAAAAAATATGTAATGAATATTTAAATAAAAGTTTGTCTAATTATCGTTATCATGCGTAATGACTAAACCCATTTCATTGTATTCTAAAATCAAAACAGTATCACACAACTTGGAATTTGAGTACTAATATACACATAGATTTTGAATCGATCAGAAAATTAAAGTTTATTTCTTCAGTGTAAGTATCAAATGAAGAACTTTGCACTTCATGTTGAATTAGTCTCATATATATGTTGTCTGTTAATTAACACCCCAATATATAAAATATAATACTTTGTGTCGTCTTCTTGGATTTTTGTTTCTTGCAATTTGATTTGTAGCATTTAGAATAATATTTGAAACTTATGTGTGATAGTGATGCTAAGTTGACCACAGTTTTATTCAATATAAATATGCCAATTGCTTCTCATTCGTTGATTGTAATATCCTAAATGTTGAGTTTCCCCTAGTGGCCTTACATTTTTTTCTAAACGCCTTAAGTTCACAAAAACCTCATTCTCCTAAACTTTATCATCCATATTCAATCTTGTTTAAATTTCACATACATACAATGAGCAATAATTGATCGATTCATTCATTCTGAATTTTCTATCAATACAAACCCCCCAACATATGCTTTATGTTTCATATATAGTGTTCCAGTGTTTGCAAGCTAGCTTTTGATCGCAATAGGGTACATCTAATAATTATAATCAATAGGGTGCACTAAGTACTTTGATTCATATATATGATAAATGAATTGAAAGATGTACTATTACGTAAAATTGTACATAACCAACAATAACAATGAATACATATTTTCGTAAATATAACTACAAAAAATAGAGGGTTTCTAAATGCGTCATAATATATACCCAAATACGTTGAAAAAGATCTTTCAACACATGTAAGACTATCGGAGGACAAGTCAGGAGAAATGCGTTGGGGGACGAATTCCCGACACGTACATGAAGCGGCATCATGAATACCTTACTCCAGACGCCAAAATGAAGCACGTCGGGCGTTACCTTTTCCAAACGTGCTTCATTCTGACGTCGGGAATAAGGTATTTCCAATGCGACATCGGGAACTGGTCTTTCTATGCAACGGGTAAAATGTCAGGATATGTGATTAACTCCCAACACGTACATGCACGATTATTGTTTACTTGTATGCAGATGATATGTTAATATTAAGCACAAATAGGAGTGTGATTGATTCCACTAAAAGAATGTTGAAATACAACTCTGATAAGAAAGACATTGCCATATGCTTGCTAATGTTATCCTTAGAACTCAAATATCCAAGTGGATGCATACTTTCCAATCTCAATATATAGAGAAAATATTGAGAAATTTTGATGAGTTTGAGAGTAAGCCGATTGTTATTCCATTTTATCCAAATTGAAAATTGAAAAAAAAAAAACAATGATGAAGGTGTGTCTGTCACTAGAATATTCTAGAGTTATTAGTAGCTTAATGTACATAATAAATTGTACAAGACCTGATATTGCCTATTCAATAGAAAGATTATATTAGAAAGATACACCAGAAATCCTAGCATGACCATTGGAATGTGTTAGTCGGAGTTCTAAGGTACTTGAAGTATTCTCTAGACTATGGATTACATTATACAAGGTAATCTATATGTACTTGAAGTATTTAATGATGCAAATTAGATTTCTGATAACATGAAGACTAAATCAACCAATGGATATATTTTTACCTTAGATTGAGTCACGTATCATCGAAATCTCTAAAACAGGCGCGTATAGCACACTCTACTATGGAAACAAAGTTTATAGCTCTTGATAAAGCAGGAGAATAAGTTGAATGAATTCAAAATTTTCTTGAAGAAGATATTCCAATATGTCCAAAGCCTGTAAGCACAATATGTATCTATTTTGACAATTTAACTTTTATGAGAGTCAAGAATACTGTCTATAATGGCAAGTCACAACGTATTAGAGGCATGCATAATTTGATAAGGCAATTGCTCTCTAATAGAATAATTTTCATTGATTATGTGAAATCTAAAGAGAATATTGCAGATCTTTTGACGAAAGGATTGTTAAGAGAGCAATTCATATATACATCGAAGGAAATGGGGCTAAAGCCTATGGAATGAGTTATCTGGTGGTAACCTAACCTACTCGACCGGAGATCCCAAGATCTAAGTTCAATAGGCAAACTAGTTGAATAATTCATAGTTAATGCACCACAAAACTTATACTTTCTTTCAATTTCTATAATGTTTTAGAGTGTGTGATTTGTTAATGTTAAGGTTATATTGATTTCTTGTTTTACAAAAGGAGTAATGACATAATACTATTAATCAATATTATATATGTGAGAGTAGAAGTGGAGTCCCTTTTATGAGAAACTTTTAAATGACATGTTTTCTAGAACTCTCATGAATTTAGGATTTTTGTCAAGGACCAAAATGGACACAAACATATAGAACTCAAAGATACAAGATGAGTTGTGTGTGATATTTATTATTTCAATTCACAAATGAGAGGAATAGTTCCAGAATTCGATCTCACTATTTCTACGATAAATTCAATGCGATAAATTCAATGGATATTCACTAAGGAAGGCTCAAGTCCATAAGACACCTCTCTCATATGCATAGCTTGTCTATTTGCTCTCAATGGTTTTGTTTTATTTTTATCTTTCTTTCATGTGGAGGACTGTTGAATATTTTTAGTGAAAGAAAGTGAGACTTTGGTGAGTTTTGAAACATAAAAAAAGAAAATAATAATTTAATTGTGTAAATTAAATTCATTTGTCATAAACTTCAAATTGGATTGAAATCATCAAATTAAGATGTTGTTTCATGTACATATTTAAAATGTATGAAAGTCAATTTGTTGTTTCTTCAATTTGATGTGTTATGTTTGATTTTAATCAAATAACAAATAAATTGAGTTAAATTTGACAAATGTTTCAACTTTTATATTCATTTAATTTTATTTTGTATTTTGGACAGTTACTAAGTTGCTAGCCTATAATAGCAACTTATTCCTTCATTTGTAGCATCCATTCAAAATTGAAGAGTTCTCTCTTATCTCCCTTTCTTTCTTTCTTTACTTTGTTATTGAGTTGAGTTGAAAGCAAGTATCTAATAGTTCTGGTAGGTCCGAGAGTAGTTCAATCATTCAGTTCTATTGGAGTTAGTCATTGTATTTTGTTGAGACGAGTGTTGTAATAAGCTTGCAAGGTCGTGCATAGCGAATAATTATCTTCAAGATAATGCTTATCAGAAGCGTACCTCGACTACGGTTTGTATACAAAGTTTTTTTTTATATATATATATTTCTTTCAAGTATTTGATTGTTTTCATATCTAAAGCTTATTATGTCGTCTTACTCAATTTGATTGTTTTCAATTGAGTTGTAATCAATTTGCTTGTGGATCGTGAGGCCCTGATCCAAAAAAATGAATCGTGTTGCAGAGAAGCCTTGCTGAGAAGTTATTTGGATAAGTGTATGGTCATCCTGCGAGGAAGGATGCGAGAGGAGAAAAGGTAATGTGAAGAAAAATATTTGAGTCTAAGTTCTATCTCGTTAAGGTAAGCGACGAGATAAGAATAGATGGCGAGGAAGAAGCATGCATTGGATGCCAAGAGTTGGACGTTTAACGTGGTAATGCAGGAAAAAGTACCTACGGCTAAGGGAGCGTGACAAAAAAGTAGGTGTCCTGTTGAAATGATTAGAGGACCCTCTAAAGAAAGTAAATGTTTGTTGCTTCTCGAGAAGATAGAGAGATTCAGGCGATTAAAGAGTTTGGCTTTCTAAGGAGATAAGGTAGGTGTCTCAAGAAAATGTCCAATCGTCGATAACTTTTAGCCTACATGTCAAGTTTGGGTTGGTAGTATGGCACAACGAATCAGTAAGATGACACGTGTAAAGCATGAAAGTGACCTTGAATGTGAAATGTCACTATAAATAGGGCCAAAGACCAAAGAAAAATGAGCCTAAAATGTAAGATTTTCTGATAAAGTGACAAAAGGAAGTTTTGAGTGTTGAACGACCAGTTGAGGGAACTGCTAAACAAAAAGCGAAAGCTGAAAGTAGAGAAAAAATGAGTTGAGACTAAGTATTTTCGTGAGTGATTCTTATAAATGAATAAATGTTTGTGAATGATTCTTCATAAAATAAAATGAGTATTTCTGTATGAATGAATGGTTGTTTATAATGAAAACGTTTGTATTTATGATCTTCATATTGAAATAAAATATTTTATAAATGTTGTGTTACAAGTATTCTTTCACAACCTCGTGTTTATGCTTATTACACAACTTTGTTATTTTTGTGATAATTTGTGTTAGGAGTAAGCTGCGAGCTAGTACTCCCTTGTTATTAATTGTGTGGTTTATGCGTTGAGGAGTGATATGATCTATCGTAAGACTCTGGTGGAAATCCTAAGTAACTAGCAAGACACTAGTTAAATGTGAATCCTAGGTTTAAGCGAGGGGAGAATCTCAGGTTGGGAAGCGTTGTGATGAAATCTTGACTTTGGATGTTGGTTAATGTGAACCCCAGATCTAGGTGAGGAATAAGGTATGAGACATTGGTCGAATGTGAATTCCATGTCTCAAGAAAAGATTGAATGTGGCGAGATGCTGGTGAAAATTCTAGGTAACTCGCATGACATTGGTTGAATGTGAATTTCAGGTCTCGGTGATGAGTTTGGAATGTGTGATGACTTAAGCATGTAAAACTTATTGTACTTGTTGTGACGATGGTTTGATACGATGAGAATCATACGTTTGTGATCTGACCTTGTTGCTATTATTATTTGAATTTTTTGTATTTCCCAAAAGGTTTTCTCAAACTTATAACTCACTAAATCCTTTTGACTTTTTAAGTTTTTCCTCTCCAGGTTGTCAAGCGTTAAAGCCAAGTAAAAGATGGTTCTCAGGCGTGAAAGCCAAGTTAAGGAGGGAAGGCATGGTTGTTATGTAAACTTATGTGACGTGAGAGTCATGTCATTATACCTAGCGTTCAAGGAGTCGGTTGGTAAGCACATCGTTTATTGACACAGATGGCTCAGTTCAAAAGGAAGACGAGTGTAACATTTAGGTTGGTAAGGCCAAGCCTAGTGAGGAGAGCCAAAGAACTAAGTCAGGAAAAAGAAGCCCTAAACACTGTCCTTGAGTTGGGTTGTTGGACGACCAAGGTGAAGGAAGAAATGAAGTCTTTACACCTCTAGGCACCATGTCTCAGAAGCAACATTTGGCGGTGAAAAAGAAAACGAGTCTTATACTCCAGAACATCTTGGCGCGAAGAGCAGCACCTTGGTGGAAGAAGAAAGGCGTGTAGATCAGTCTTGGTTTTTTTTTTTTATATATATACAAGAAGGAAAAATGGTTGTATTTTGCAATTTGAGAACTCTGTGTAAAGTGTTAAGTTAATAAAAAGAAGTTTATTCATTCTGATGTATTATCTTTTGTGCTTATCACATAGAAACTAAAAGTTATCTAGAGCTAAGTGTTAAGTGCTAGGCGACAAAGTTAAGTTAAAAGTTGTTTTCCGCTGCAAAGAGTTGTGAAGGTCTCCAAGATTCAAGTAAAGAATTCGAAGAGACAAATAAAAGGAGTTGTTTCGCTTACTAGGCGTTTGAGCGTCATCTCGCGAAGGGATACGCGATGGATGTCTATGCAGCACGCGTCTATCTAGTCGCATGGAGTGACAGTTGAGGAGGGACGTGACATGGATTCAATTCATATTATATTCAAATTTTCCTCCAACAAATTGATGCACAAATGTTCAAAGCATTGAGAACATTCATCCCAAAAAAAGTATTCAATGTTAAATTGAATTCTACATTCACAAAATATTTTATAAATAAACCATAAAATCCATCTAAACCTACACAGAGAAATTAATCAAACATGGTTTCCATAGACACAATCACATTTAGATTACAAAATTAGTAAAAAGAATGATTAAAGATACAAAAGGAAAATACGACGTTATTTGACGACCCAACTTTGTCTCTAAAGTAGAATTGACCCTCCAATGCCCTTCGATCGTCTCTAGCAACAAAATTCTCTAAACTCTACTTTCACCTCTCTCTCTTGGCTTCCAAGCTTCAAGGACTCGATAACCTAATCAAAAGAAAAGAACAAATTTTATAAAGCTAG
>JBBPDI010093205.1:0-11751 GCA_037974545.1 Cucumis variabilis | reverse complement strand
TACTGTATGATCATTTGTGATTACAATTACCTCTACTGCCTTCCTTCTGAGACTTGTTTCTAATGTTCTGTTTTTTTGTTTTGTTTTGATTTTGTGTACTTGGATCTGATGAACGATTAAACGAGTGTGGGTCATATGATGATCGTAAGCATAGTTCAGCTGAATGTACTGTGATTATACATCGTTTTTAGTCTTTCGCTCCTATCTGATGACCCTTTTTTCCTTCTCACTGCCGAAGTTTTTCTTCAGGCGAAGCTCGATTTATCCATAGTTGGTTTACGTTTCATTTTTTCTGATTAATTTCTACGAAACTATTGAAACCATCCTTACCAACTTATTTGTGGTGTTTCTTTGTTAACTTGTGAATTGTTCATTGAGTTATATTTGAAATTGGATTACTTGATATTAATCAACTATCGGTCACCCAGAGTCTACAACGAATAGTCATGGTAAAGTTATGTTTTGATTGTGCTAGGAAAATAGAGGTAAGGGTATTTAGAGTCCACTTGTACAAATAAGGGATATGGGAATGTGTAGAAAGGCAAATGATATGTTGGTAAATTAGATATACATTCCAATTGTTGTGAACTGAATAACATGGTAGCTATAGCTTATAAGAAAGTAGACTTATCTTCAGGAAATTCTGTTTAGCTGATGATAAGAGAAGAGTGTTCCAATTTGAATGTATTTCGAACTGTTTTAAACAGGACGACTCGAGAATTTTGACGCGATTCTTGGTTGTGAAGATCCAAGGATAGACGAAGGTTGAGCAACCGTAGGATTTTTGTTAAAAGAGTTGAAGGATGTTGAGCGATAGCAGAAGGATAACTTTGATATAACATTGCGAAACAACACTAAATCTGTGAGACTGAAAGCGAACATTGTGTGCATGATGAAGCTGACTCGGGAACAACAGACAAGGTTTAAGAAAGGTATACTTTCCAAGTAGCATATGGTTGCTCTTATTTAAGAAAAATAAGTCAGATCTTAGCATTTATTTGCAATAGGATGTGACTCTATTGAAAATTAAGCAGTCATGCATAGCGGTGTAAGGTTTTTTTCGGTATTATAAATATTAGTATTTAAAATTGAGTCTCAAATTATTATTTTATTCACATATCTAATTTTGTACCCATTTTTTAAATTTTGATATTTAAGTATTAGGGGTATTTATAAAACATACTAAGTGAAATATTACTAGCTACAGTAGCCTATCATATTATATAGAATTAATGTTCATAGAAAAACTGCTTGAAGAACTAGGATGAAGTAAAAGGATGAGGATCATTTGGGTTGATTTTTTAACTTGTTAGAAAATGAATCTTAAACATTTAAAGAGGCTCTGTTCTCTCTTGAAGCTCCATATTGGAAAAAGGATGTGAATAGTGAAATTGAGTCTATTATGCATAACCATACTTGGGAACTAGTTTTGATCTTCCATTAGGAATCACTAAAGATTACAAGACTTGATTTTGGTACATACTTAGCGATATCAGCGTTGTCAGATGGATGTCAAGATGACATTTTTAGATGAAAAATTTGACAGTTAATGATGGTCAATTGGTTTAAAATCAATGAATGTGACAAATGTGTATATGTCAAAAACAATGAGAATGATCATGTCATTGTGTGCTCATATGTTGATGATATGCTAATTATAGGTAGCAATATGAACATTACTAAGGCAACCAAACAAATGTTGGCTAATAAATTTGAGATGAACATGGTTCACATGTTATTCTAGGTATTAAAATTTTTAGAACCCCACAAGGATTAGTGCTGTCTCAAAAAAATATTAAAGAAATATACAAAACATGACATTGTGATTGCTAAGATCTCAATTGATGTTAGTCTCCATTTAGATAAAAATAATGGATATAGTATAACACAATTAGAATACTATTGCATCATTGGTAGTTTGATGTTACATCACGAGTTGTACACATTCTGATATAGAGTATGCTGGAGTTGTACACATTTTGATATAGAGTATGCTGTAAGTTAGTTAAGTCGCTATACAAGTAATCTAGATCATGATCATTGGAAAGCTATCTTGAGAATTTTGGGATACTTAAAAGCATACTAAAAATGATGGATTACACTCTACTCAATATCCTACTATACTTGAAGGTTATAGTGATGCCAATTGGATATCGAGCACAAAAGACTCTTCCACAAGTGGTTACATTTTTACCCATGGAGGTGTTGCTGTATTTTGGAAATCTTCCAAACAAACATGCATAGCACGATCCACAATGGAATATGAATTTATAGCTTTAGATAAGGTTGAAGAAGAAGTAGAATGGCTTCGATTTTTTTTGGAAGATATTCCAAACTGGTCTAAACTAATGCCTGCAATATGTATGCATAGTGATAGTCAGACAACTATTGAAAAGGCACAAAATATTATGTATAATGGTAAGTCTCGATATATACGAAAGAGACATAATACAATCGGGCAACTACTCTCTAGTGGAATTATCACAATTGACTTTGTGAGGTTAAAAGATAATATAACGAATCCACTTACTAAAGGCCTAACTAGGGAGTTGGTTGAAAATTCATAAAAAATAATGTATTAAAGCCTATAATATAAAGTTATCCAGAGAGGCAACCCAACCTAGTTGATTGAAGATTCCAAGATCTAGGTTCAACGGGAAAATCGAGCTTTAAATAACACAATGAGTACTGCATTAAAAGATTTTACCCATTCTACGACTGATGAGGTAGTGCTAGTATGTTTTTATGGTAAACTTTATGCTTTTAATGATTTCTATTAGTGATATTTATTAATAAAAAGAAACTTGATTAATTATTTTCTCCTATTTGTCAATTTACCATCTCTGTGTGATATCTATTGTCTTAGTTTACTCTAGAACAGTTGATAGTTCAAGGCATCATGTCCACTGATTAACTAAGTAAACTTGATTAATTTTCACTAGGGAAAGTTCAAAGTTTATACTACTTATCCTCGTGCAGGTTCTCCATTGAAAAATACCGAACACTTATTTTCTCCTATTTGTCAATTTACCATTTATGGAGGGGATTGTTGGAATAAATGGTTATTATTTATGATTCTTTATGAATAGATTCTTCATGAATGAATGCATCATGAGTGGATGTATCATTTCATGAAAAATGTTAATAACTAAAGGGCATGACTTTTCGAATGGCCACAAAAAGTCTATAAATAAGTCCTTTTGGTTGAGAGAAAAAACACATCAATAATCCTTTGTCTTATACAAACAAATTTCTCTTCATATACACAATCTTGACGTTTGGTAGATTCATAAGGTTTAGTTTGTTGATCTTCTATATGGGGTGCTCTACTTAGAGAAAGGTTATGTTCTATCCTGGGAGGCAATTACTCTTTATACTCAAGCACTAGGGTGAGTAAATTTGTCTTAAGGAGACAACGTGAATTCGTTGGGTTCAGATCTATATTTATTTATGAGTTTCTGCTTATTGTGATGAATTTCTGTTTATTGTGATAATAATCATATTTTGATAGTCTGTATAACATTTTAAAATGGCAACTTGCATATTTCTATTCTTCTAATTGGCCATAGATTGAAATGATGGATGATGCTTCTTGAGATTAAACTTGTATGGTGCATCATGAGTGTTTCATTAAGAAGAGCCGGGGCCAATAGTTTGATCAGTCACATGATAGAAATTAGGATGGAACTTAAAATAGACCAAATTATTTTATAAATTAGTTACCTAAAGTATATTGTTTTTGTTTTTAATTAATGAAAATTTAAAACCAAAATTTGAAAAATGGAAAAACAAAAACCAAAAGCAGAATGACTTTTTTCTTATGAAGGATACCAATTATTATCCTGTTTTGTGTCAGGTGCTACGATCGTAGCTTGCATCAGCATAGGATTGTGTAAGGGGCCTAAGCATGAGAAAGTTATTAATATAGTATTTGTGGGACGAGTATAAGGAACATTTGAGTAGTTGAATAGGTGGTTCGGTAGGGCTTTTGTTATAAATAGTAGAAGGGTTGGAAAAAGGGGTAGAATTTGGAAAATTAGCAAAAGTAGCACACTTTTGGTGTCAATTTCGGTCGACCTCGACACCAAAATTCTTCTCAAATTTTAAAAAATCGTTTCAACATAATTTTTCAGTCCATCTTAGCAGAGATCGACATCGAGATTGTGGGTTTTATTTTTAAATTTCAAAATAAAGTTATTCTTAAATGATCAAAATACCTTCGAAAGCCTGAATGTTAGATATTCGTAAACCTTAAAACTTGTGCTCATTCCAATCGAGACGAAATATGTTTACTCCCAAAATTGAAGAGACTTGTCTGATTTTTGCTCGCTGAAATTTCAAGAAGGCTTAAATATGTGAAGATGATTTACTTTGAACGATTCTATAATTTATGACTGGATTTGATGTTCTGTTATAGTGCTTTCTATGAAATTTGAGGCGGATGGAAAAATATGTAGTTTGTTTTCTATTATAGTCGGATGTAAAACTAGAATTTAGGTTAATACAGGTGGTTTGCTTTGATGAATCTCGACAATTTCATCAATCTGGGCTTTTATAGATGAAGAAAAAGAAAAAGAAGAGAATAAAGAAAGAGGAAGAGAAGGAAATGAGAAAGAAGTTTCGGTGCTCATTTTCTTTTTATATAGACTTCTCCACCGCCAAGCAAGTTCTTCATCAATTTTCACCAAAATTTCAGAGGGATCTTGAGATAGAATATGAAGAAAAACATGAAGGGATAGACAACCATGGGAGAAGCTTGGTGTTCACAGATATTCCTTTGGTTTTTTAGTTGGTTTGAACTTCTAAGAAGAAATTAAAAGGTGAGGTTTTGTTTGAGATGTTATTCAATTTCTAAACAATACCAGTTGACCCTAACTACTGAACCTTTAACATGCTAAACAACTGAGTAAAAGTAAAATTTATGTAGCGGACTAACAGAGAAACCCCAAGTAATTAAACTTGCTTACAATACTTTAAAGTAGTTTAAGGCTAAGTGCCATTAATTACAGACAACACAACCAACAAAAGATAAACATCTAAACTATCTTAAACAAAACCATGTGCATGTAAATGATTTAACTAAACTGACACTTGACAACAAAACTATCTACAACTTTGCACAACAGACTTAGAGATAACGGTCAGGTTCTCGAATCATGACCTCTACTTGGAAGTGGGAAAACATTTGGAGAGGGTGAGTTAAAAATAGCCCAGTGAGTGATGATTTTATAAAACATATACTTTAAAACAAATGCAATTTAATTTCTTCATAACCATTCATAAACTATACATAAACATACAATCTTAAACATTTCTTTAAACTGAACTCTTTCTATGTTTCAAAATACTCTTTTATCCCTGTATACTCTATACCTAGGAAAAACTCAGTCAAGATATCAGAGCACCTTCGGTCTTACTAACTTGCCAAATCTCGATCAAACTAGCATAGCACCTTTGGTTATGCTTTTTATAATAAACTCGGTCAAGTAGCAAAACACATTTGGTCTTACTATCCTGTCTGGACTCGGTGGTAACGGCTAAGTGGTCAGCATAGGCCTATACCTCTGACTGTGCACATTGACCGTCGAGAACTCGGTATATAGAGTACTATGGTTTATTTTTTCAAACCATTCTATTTAAACTCATGGTTTTAAACAACTTTCTATCGCAATAAACATTTCTATTTTAGAACTCAAACATGCTTGTAAATCATGGTTTTGAAAACATCAATAAACTTTAGAATAAATACATTACATGCTTAGAAATTATCTCTAAATAACATACTTTAACACTTTCTAAAACATGCATGTAAAGAAGTAAAGTAAACTCAACATTAAATCATCAAATTTGCTTAGAACATTTGATAAATAATCAGATTTAGAAATCAACTTTAAACTCATTTTATCACTCACAAATCATAGGTTGAAATAACTTTAATAAATTCATTTTTCACTAACAAAATAGTAGTTTAAACCCTTGGTCGATAAGCTTGTTTGATTTCTTCTTGCCCTAGAATAATGGAAATTAGCTCCAATTAATTTTCTTTTTTTTTTTTTTTGCTTAAAAACATCCAAACTTTACTTAAAATATCTCAAAATACCAAAAACAGCCCACAAACACCCGAAAAGCAAGGTTGGTGCACAGGGGTGGGCGACATAGGCTGCACACACATACATAGCCCGGGCAGACCAGCCGCTTGCTAACCTAACGAGGGGCCTTGTCGCACACACCTCATGCATCTCGCCTGATCATCTCACGCTTGCCCAACACATCTCGCATGGCCTGCACTCGTGTAGGGCTTGTCACATGTTTCCTTGGTCGGCGCGTCTTATGAGTCCAACATCAGCCCAAAACTCCATGCTAATCTCTTTTAACCCAAAACTCACACCCAACTCGTCGAGCAAACCCCTGACACTCGGCCAATAACCTCTTTTGCCTAGAAACTCAAACTCAGCTAGAACCTTACCTCTACTTTAGAGCTTTATAACTTAAAATCTAGAACTCAAATTAAAATATTTTCTTCTACAAAATTGCTGGAACATAACTAACTCTTCTACGTTACTATTTCAACCAAAACCTCCATTAAATAAGTTTCGTAGATTCCTTGGAGTGAACACTGCTCAGAAAATTCATTTGGAAATGACCTCTTGTCCTTCTTTTGAACCGCTGTCCCAAATCAGAAAATAGATTAAATTTGTGATCTTTAGAGAGAAAGTTCAGCAAAAATGCACGAGTACTTTAGTAAAAAATTCAATCTCAAGTGACCTATTTATACTGCTCTTCGCATGAAAAATTCTTGACACTTGTGGCTTGTTGAAATTTAACTTAAGCATACAAAGGCACGTGAGATCCACTTAACTAACTAGTCTCGCCAAACTCTTAACCAAAATGCCAAAGTGACATATTAACTTCTTTTACTAAGCTGCTAACCTCACTTGGCATGCCTTCACGCCTAACCTTAACACAACACTAACCTCTAAACCATGTTTCTTCTCTCCCAAACTAACCTTTTTAGAGGTTCTCTTCTTCCCTTGGGCTGCCTACCAAGGCCAAAATGCCAACAACATATGGACTTAGCCTAATTTTTCCTCTTTTCAAATTAACTTTTCTTAAAATTTTACACCAAACTACTTAGCCTTCCTTGTCTAATATTCACTTATAACTAATCCTTTCAAACTCTTAAGAAGATCCAAATTCAAAAGGGTGCAGGGTTTATATTGTCGAATTTTTCCTCATTTCAACTTAACTTTCCTTTAACTTTTAAGCCATTCCTTCATAAGTTTCTTTCTTTTCACCTACCATTACACAGTTATAATGTCACTTCTAAATCCTACTTTTCCATCTTAACTTTCATCTAAAATCATCCTTTCAAACTCATTGAAAATCCATGTTTCTTAAGGTTTGGGGTTTACATGAAGTCACCAAAATTCCTCAACTGGAGAAAACAAAAGTAACCGCTCGAGTTCTCCCAAAGATGTTGGGGGAGACAAAGGTTTTAATGGAGACTACAAGCCTTACCTACCAAATACAGGGAACACATGGAGGGGACCCAATAATCAAAACTCATATAATCATCATTCCAGTTGTTTCATATGTAAGGGACCACATATGGCTAGAGAATTTCTTAATCGAATCGCCTTTAATGCCTTTATGGCCTCTTTAATCTCAGATTCAAATGATAAATCGAGTCAAGTAGAAGGTGAAGTTGGCCAGATAGAAGAAGGTGATAATCCTAGAACGGGAGCCTTGAAATTCTTGTCATCTCTCCAAAAGGTAGGGGAGACAAGTGGATCGATGGAAAGGGTCTAATGTATGTTGACACTTGGATCAACCAAAAACCAACAAAGAGCGCTATGGTTGATTCTGGTGCAACTCATAATTTCATAACAGAGGCAGAAGCCAGATGACTAATTCTCAGTTGAGAGAAAGATACATAAAAAATGAAGACCGTGAATTCTGTTGTCCTACTTATTGTTGAACTAGTGAAACGAATGATGATAAAGTTGGGAGGATGGAACGACCCCATAGACTTATGGTTGTAAAGATGGATGACTTCGATGTGGTACTTGAAATGAAATTTCTACTTGAACATTAGGTGATATCAATGTCTTTAGCCAAATGTCTAGTGATCACTAGATCTGCCCCTATCGTTGTACAGACCGACATTTTCCAACCTAATGAGTTAAAAATGATTTTGACCATGCAACTGAAGAAGGACTTCACTCAAGATGAACCAACGTTTATGGCCATCCCGCTTGAGTTGTTTAAAAAATTGGGGGAGACAATCCCCAAAGACATTATGTGTGTCTTAGAGAAGTATAATGATGTGATGCCTGATTGTTTGCCCAAATCTCTACCTCCACAAAAAATGATATATCACGAGACTAAATTGCTGCCAGGGAAAAAATTGCCTACAAAGAATGCTATTGTATGGTGCCACTAGAGTTGTCACACCCTAAACCGCAATACGATCAAAACGTCGAAGTAATGGGAATAGGATGCTATTTAGTTACAACCTTGAAATTTTTTTAACGACTAATTCAACCTAAATTCCTTTTAAACTACCAAGAGAAAAAAAAAACGCAACAGAAGTAGTATCGAACGCCAAACACATTCAAAGAAATTCTTAATTCAAAAAACTTACACTTTATTTATAACATGTGTTTAGATGAACATAACTTACAACACTTTGACTTAGAATTACATTAAGTAAACTCTTAAACGCCTAATAGCTTTCTCATCTCGCTGTAAATCCTTCAACTGTCTTCTCTACTTGGCCTAAACGCCTGATTTTGGAAGATAGATTTTGAAAATGTAAGTCTAAATGACTTAGTGAGGTTTTATGAAATCCATTTCGCAATGCTATTTGATAAATCATTTTTAATAGTGAACAATAAATCTTAACATCAAAGCCTTAAACCTTTAAAGAATTTGAAAAACGGTAATATAAAATCTTGCTTTCCTTGCTCGAATTTCAAGTATTTATTCCTACGAGATAATCATTACTCAATACCACCTCGTCCATAAGTTTCAGAGATGGGCATCCCCAATCTCTGTTCCTACAAGATAAATATCCCTAACTCATCCTTATGAGATAAGTGTTCCTACTCGTTCCCACAAATAAGTGATACATTAATATAACATTTATATTAATCTATGGATAATGAGATTTATTTATATTGGTTGTAAGTGATACATTAATTGTTATATTAATGTAACATTTCCACCGATAAGTGAGCATATTACATCGATAAATTAATATAATTGTTATATTAGATTCCATTCCTAGCTCATAAAGGGTAATGAGATTTATTTATATTGGTTTTAATTTGAAATGTTCAAATTTACTTTAGGAATTAGTAAAATGTATAGTGATACATTATAATATAAAGTTTATATTTATTCAAGCTTTATTATATAAATTTAATTTTGGATATGATTCAAAATCAATTTATGAGAGAGAAAATATTTGAATGAGTTTAAATATTAATTTAATGTGAATTATCATATTAAAATTATTGGTTATGAGAGAAATATATATTTGAATATGAGTCAAATTTAATTTAAGTTAAATATAAGATATTTAATTTAACTATTAATTAATTGGAGAATTAATTAAGAGAAATGTTCAAAAATAGCAAATTTTACAAAATATTTACAACTTATAGCAAATTCTATCAATGGCAGTCATTGATATGTTATAGTGATAAAAGACTATCATTGATAGAATCCAAAATTTTGCTATAACTTATAAGTATTTTAATTTATTTTGTTATTTTTAAAAATGCCTCATTAATTAATAGTTTAGTTTAATTTTATTTAATTAAGTTTGAATTAATTAAATTAATATAAAACTATAAGATATTGGACAAATATTTATTAAATAAGATTTAAATGAAATATATATTCAATATGATTTAATTAATTAATTAGTTTATTTAAAATGTTTATTAATTTAATCATTTTTAAATTAATAGAATCTCATGATTCTCTCCTACTCCCTCAAGGAAAAGGACTTATAAATATGTAGTAGAAATAATTTTTCTTTTATCAATCAATAATTAATTAAGCCAATGCTTTTGCTCTCTCAAAAATAGTTTCTCTCTAAACATTTTTCTCATCCCAATTGGTTCCCACAAACCAATTTCATCCTAAAGGATAGAAAGGTCTTTGATCGGTGGTGTCCCAATTTAGAGCTTTAGTAGATTCGAAGGCGTTAAACTAAGTTTTTCATTCTCTAATTTATAATTAGTAAGCATGCTTAGCCTTTAAGTTATAATAAGAAAATTAGTTTCTTAATTATTTTTGCCAATCTACTGGTATTTTGGAATTCCCAAATTAAATTGAGGAATGATTCTGTAAAATCTTTCGCTGCCAAATGCTTTTTCCTTTAGCGACGTAGGACGCGTGCGCAAGGTGAAGGATAAAACAATGTCGTTTTTAGCTTTGAAAATCTGGAAATAATGCATTGCTCATGGTTCAAAATCACGATCTCGAGGCTGAGCGCGCTCGTGTGGAAGGCTGACATGTGTCAAATCTTCTTGAAAATTTACCAAAATACCCCCGATGTTCAATTTGTCTGTTCTCTTTCGTTTGAACTCCGTTTTAAGTGAATTTCATTGCATTGGGTTCATATTGGAGTCTACTTTCATATTCTGCACAAAATATTAAAATAATAAATATATGCATGAATATATTTTCCCCAAACAACGTGGTTCACAAACAGTGTGTTAATTATGTTCACGAGGTAGAGAGAGAAGAATAATATTAGAGAGAATTTTTTTAGAATACAATACGACGTCACTAGGTTAGAGAGTCTATATATGAAAATTGAAGGACTTTTTTGTAATATCGCATAACAAATTCAAGACATTCCAACACAACCATTAAGAAACCGCAAGACGATGATAATTGATCAAATTGAAAGTGGTGATCCTAACCAGCCCCATAATTGTGGTTTTTGGAACGTTCTCTAAAAAAATTCACGAAATTCAATGAACATTTTTAAATGAATCACTACAAGAAATTCTAGATCTTTTGACGCAGCTTCACACCGTCAGAAGAAACGATGTCGGGAGATAAAGCCTCTTCTAATGCCATAATTTGAGCGTTGGGAGATATGGTCTCTTTCGATCATAAAACAAGTGTTGCCATTTCGTAACCATCTTCTGACACGTACATTCACGGTGTCAAGAGAAGTAAGGGAATATTTGACACATTAAATAATGTGTTAATGTGTCGACAATTTTGGTTAAACACCCGATGCCGTGTTGGTTGCCATTGGGAATTGTCCTTTAAAAACCCAACATCAAATTGAAACCCTGAAATATTGATAAAGTACAAAAACATATGTTACTCTTTTTATTAGAATAATGAGATCAAATTGTATAAGAAGATGATCAGAACGCGTAACTTGTGTTGTAAACACCTAAGTATTTAGAAATATAATAGACATAAGTATCATGTCTGTTTTACGAGATTATCATGTTTAAATGCAGGATAAGTGGACAAGAAAAGAGTAAATCACACGAGGAAAGCTCACTACAAAAGAAGAATGGTAGTTTGAGTGATGTGACTTTCTAAGGCTGAAAATGGTACTAACTAGAGGAACATAAGTTTCTCGCCTAAAGTTGCCTATAAAATATTAATAAAATATAATTTAAAATATAATATAATTTAATTAATTGTTAACTAATTGATTAATTGTTAATTAATGAGTAGATTTGATAAAAAGAATCTCGTACTTCTCTC
>JBBPDI010093175.1:0-11757 GCA_037974545.1 Cucumis variabilis | reverse complement strand
TTGGCAACAATATGAAAGGGTCTTTTTTGTCTTTCTATTTTTTTTGTGGGGTTAATATTCATAATGGTTAGTTGAAATTAGGTCTGTATAGATTTTGCTATTTGTGATCATTTAATATATAAGTTGAATGAAATAACAGCTAGTTCTGTTCTGCTTACATGCTCTCAATCTCTGATTTTTAGGGCAACTTTTTTTGTATGCCCAATTTTTAGGGAGCAATGCTTGGGTGTCTATGCATCTCACCTTCCTACAATTTTCTTTAAAGTATATAAAAAGAAAAACTGATAAATTATGATTGGATAATTTGGTCAAAGTGTTTTCTCCTTATTTTTAATACAATTTAACGTAGTTTGAATATTGTGATGTAGCCAATACCATTATCAATGGTCAAAATTAATAGGGAGGCCAATTGACTCTGACGCTATGAACTAATTTCTAAATCAGTCCATTTTAGAATTTGAGACTAAATGGACTCCAAATTTGAATCTTTATTAAAAAGGTCTCATAGGTAGAAAATTGTTCTTTTACTCCATACAGTTTATAAATGTCATTAAGAGCTTCTACTTCTAACTTTGGACCAATTTAGCCTCTTCACTATTGTTTTCCAAAATTTTAAAATATTTAATTCTTTCTTATTAACTTTGTTCTTCTTTTTAATAAAACAAATTGACTTTTTTAGTTTATTATTAATTTTAGTTGGTAGTCATTTAATATAAGATACGGTTTTTGAGATTTTGTTTATTTTCTTTCATATTTTTAACTGATAATCGTTCTGTAAAAGAACTTAAATATGTATTGTATCTATCATAGTTTATTAAATGGTGTATTTACAAATATACTAGTAAATGTAAATATAGTTTAGCAAATGATAAATTATGATCAGATATTTTAGTCAGATGCATCAAGATTGGCATATTTACACAAATAATTTTTATTAGTTGAGGATTCAGGAATTGTTTTTGTTACTCTGGATTTATTTTCAGATCATTATGTGCCCATTAGTAAAAATGTTCATTTTGTTTTTCTAGTTTTATAACTCAAATAACCTGACAACTGCATCACTAATGCAAGACATTGATGTTAGTTTTGTTCTTGGGTTGTGAAAAGTTTTTATTTTATTCGGTGAGGATTGAGTTTCTAGTTGAATAGCTTTTTTCTTGGAGAAAGTTAAACTACGTATATTTCAAAAGACCTCATCCCAAATTACATTCATATTGAAATATAGCAAGTATGTGATAATTGATAACTTTGAAGTTGAGGGTTCAACTGCTCATCCCATGGAGAAAGGGGGAAGAAAATTGTTTACGAAAGAATATTTAAGAGATAGGCTGATGGTGATGATAAAAGAAAGATTTAAGGAATTGATTTATTTCATTAGCAATATTTTCCAAATTTATAGCTCATAGACTAATTATATTTCATAATTAGATGTTTATATATTTTGTGGGCAATTTTAACCTTGCAATATGTTCTTTCTCCACTCTTAATTTTTGTATTATTTTGTAATTAAAATATTAAAATTAATTCAAAACTTTTAAATAATATTTTTTTTCTAAATAGTTAATTTCAAGAAGGAAAAGTTTGTGACAATAATTTTGTTGATTCCTTAGTACTTTGTTTAGAACCAAAAGATTTTGAGAAATTTCAATTCATATCATATTTCACATGAATTTCATTGTTTGGTATAGGAATAAATACTGATTTTAAAATTTAAAATTGATTTCAAATCTTGTTTTTACTTAATAACTTTCATAGCCAAAATGATCGGATTTTGAAGTATTTCATAGGATTTAAAGTAAATTACATAATTGATCTCATGATTTTCTAATTTTTTTAACACATTTATAGATAAAAGCTTTTATTAGTAAATTTAACTTTTTTTTCCTTTTCAATTATAGTTCAAACATGAAATTTTAAATACATTCATTTCAAATATTTATTGTTTCAAATAAAATACATAATTCTGCTATAGTTATATTTTATTTAGTTCTGGATTTTACAATTATATAATACTTGGATTTACATTTTTTAAAATTTTCAATATTTATATTTCGATTTTTTAGTATTAAGTTTTACAATATGTGTGGCTATATATTGCTACAATTTTAATATTTTTAGTAAATGACTATGAAATTGAGTGAAATAATTTAGAGAAAATCGAGTTGAATTTTACAACCACAAAATTTGTATAATTATATAATTAAATCGACTCAACATCATTTAAGACAAATTGCTTGAGTTAGAGATGACAACGTCGATTTAATTTGGACAACATATGAAAGATGTGATGCAACTTTGTTATTATATTTTATTTGTCATTGAAACTTTCTTGTATTAGATGACACAAAATTTTGATAAAATATTTTTTTTATATTTAATGTATGACATGTTGAAATTTATATCCTAAAACTCGTAGTTTGTAATTTAAATCATATTCTATTCAATAAATTGGTTATTGATAGCATTATTAGTGAAATTGCATACTATACTCTTGAATTCAATAAACTTAGGTTTCAAGACTATCTTGAAGACTCGAACTTTATGTAGAAACATAAACATGGATCAAATTTGAGTATATAGCCTAAATGATCTATAGTATATGAATAAGATTGACTCCTTATTCTGATGACATTATGGATGCGGTCATCTTTGTAGTTAGTACAAACGATGTGAACCTGATTCGTTCATTTAGAGTCATAAAAATGAGGGCATTTTATGTAAAGAGTTTACATATGACCGAATCATGAAATAATCACTTTTACGTTAGTACATCATTTACTGTACAAAACTAACTATTTTATTTGTTGATAACCTAAGTAATTTAATCTTAATTTTGAGCTGACTATGAACTTCTGTTCACACGGGATTATCCTTAGACTCATTAGCATTGGTCCCAATAAACCTTTTATTTTAAGGTTAAGACCAAGTGGATGATAGCCAGGGACATAGGGTATAAGATTGAAGTTGCTACTATCTATTATAGGGTTAGTAAAACAATTGTTCCCTTAAACACTGAATTCAAATCTTGAATAAAGGGCTCCACCCTCTCATTGGCTCGAGAGGAATTCGGTTTATAGGTTTGACCTTAAACCAATTGTTCATTAGATGAACAGTGGGACTTAAGGAACGAGATGTAATCTCGATGGTAAAATAATACTTTGACTCAACTAAGATTACAAATAACATGTGAAAGATTAACTTATTGATCATGGTTATATTTGTCACCACGTGCTCGATATGACACAGAGCGACCGACGCCCTCAAAATAGGGTAGTTTTAAAATAAAATAAAATAAAAAGCGTCACCACCAATCTTTTTTACGGTGTGATTGGACACCGAAATAAAGTAAACAAGTTTTAAATTAAAAAATGATCTGCAAAAACTAGAGTTGAGTTCGGGAGTTATTTGTGTAAGGGAAATATGTTAACACCCTTTAACACCCATACAAACTGTGACCGATATTTTTTTTCATTTTTTCCTTCAAAACTTAAATTGAAGATGTTGTTTAAATAAAATAAAATTGAGGATGTTGTTTAAAATTTTTCTTACATCTTTTGTAAAACAATGTCTTATTATACTCTCACAGTCTCGCTACTCCAATATTCGAAGTAACAATCCCCTAAAATATGTGAAAGAAAATCTATCAATTACACTATATTTAGAAAACATTTTTTCTCACCTCAAGAAAGTGAGAAATTAGTGTAATTTCTCAAAATCCGTCATCGAAATTGTCTTCTAATAAATAAAAGTTTTTTTTTAAAACGTTAATTAAAATCATTTTTTCTTAGGATCAAATCTTGAACTATGTAATCCCTCACTTTAAGAATTCTAAGAAATCAGACTCCCTAAATTTCTAGATTATGTCAAAGAATTTTGTTTAAGTAAAATGATATAATTAGTTATTATAAAATGTTTCTTATGAAATCACATATCAAGTTTTGAAAGTTTGAAAAGAATAAAAAGGTTTATAACATTAAAGACGAACTTTCCTAATGATTTTGAAAATGGAGTTTTGTGAAGAATTTAAAAGTTTTGTGAAGAATTTAAAACTTGGTGAATTTTAAATTAGAAGGATTTTAAAACATTGAAGATTTTAATAAGAAAGGGTTTAAAATTTTAAATATGATATAAAATTAGACTTAATAGAAAAATTAGATAAGTAAAGCAAAATTAAAGTAGCAATCATAATAAATTAAGCAAAAATAAAATAATATATTAAGATTTTGATAAAAGCATATTGGAGATCGATGTCAGACTTCCAAAGAAACAATTTCTTCACCTTAAGAATTCTAGAAAATCGAACTCCTAAAAAAATTAATTAAAAATAGAAAAAAATTAAACAACTATTAGCAAGAACATATTAAATGGACCATAAAGCAAACACAAACATTTAAGCAAGCATATGTACAAGTACAATTGTTTGTAATCTTAAGGGGAGTTTGGATAAAAATGTAAAATAAACAATAATAAAAGAGGAGTTTGCAAAAATAACAAAAAAATTTATGATGACAGGGGTCATGCCACTTACATTTTCAAAATTACAAAAATAGCAAATTTAAAAACAGATTACCGTCATATTTGCCAAATTTGCAATATGCAAAAAAAAAGTGTTATGAGCTTTTTTATTCTAAATTTTTTGTCATCTAATGCAATTTCCTATAAAAAAATAGAAATACAAAATTACTAGAAAAAGAAAGAAGAAAGTAAGAACAAATAGTGACTAAAAAATGATAAACAAGATATGAAACAATGTACATAAACAAATAAATTTATTATAAGAGGAAAGAAAAATGTAGAAATAAAAACAAGGATAAACAAATATGGAAAAAAAATGTAATATTAAATAACATATAAAAATGAGATAATACCAAAGAAACAATAATGAATGCTATGAAGAGAAAAAAAGAATTAAATAAAAATGCTAATTATAAAGAAATTAAAGATAAACATATAAAAAATAAATTAACCAAGGAAAGAAATAATAATAATGATGATGATGATGATGATGATGATGATGATGATGATGATGATGATGTTGAAATAAATGTAAAAGAAAGGAAAATAGAAAAATAACAACAATAACTAAAAACAAATGAAAAAAAAATGTTGAAATCCAAAACACTAAACTATCTTATCATAAAGTGTAGATCGTTGAGACCTGAGATCTACCCTGCACCTCCAACTAATTTAGTATTTTCATTGTATGTTGGATTTTTGGTATTGTAAAGAGCTTTTTGGAGAAATATGAAGATTTAGAGGTTTGTTAGAAGATAAAACAAAATTGATGTTATAGATCTTTTGTCTTTTTATTATTATTAAGAAGAGATGAAGCTAAAATAAGTAGTGGCTATGGAGGTTAGAAGTTTGGATGAAGAATAGGAGATATGAAGGTTGTAGAAATCTCTAGGATTTTTTTTTTTTTCTTTTTGTGGCTTTTTCTTGGTGCTTGTGTCCCTCCCATGGATGATGAAATAGGGATTATTTATAAGCAAAACTTCTTCAAATGGTCAAAAATTCAAAATGACTAGTTTTTTTAATTTGAAAATTAACTTTGGCATACATCTCAAAATGGCATGAAGTCTTTAATAACCAAAACCAAATGTAAAAAGTTATCATATTTAGTATTTTTCTACCTTGTTTAGTTTAACTAATTGATTTAGTTACTCTAACCAAACTACCCACAAAACTTTAAAATTAGTTAAATAACATTTTTTTTACAAAAGTTTGTTAATCATAAAATTTAAAAATAGTCAAAATAAGGCAAAAAATAATCTTGCAGTTGAATTAATTTTAAATAAGGCCGAATAAAATTAGGTGACTACAATATTAAATGGACACAAATATATCTATAGTGAGAGAGTGCAACTACCGGACTTAGTTGAATGACCCATTAATTAACTAATGTTGATTAGCTTGATCTAAAATAGTTTAGCCAGTTAATCTCAAATCGTTGGAGCCCATAATATAAAGGTTCATTAGGTAACCCTACTAACTTATATGGAATAAACTTAGAATAATATGATGGAATGATTTGAATTAGGTAAAGAGAGGGAAACCAATAAGTGTATATGGTATAGTAAACAGTTATTAGTTTAGAGATAGAGCTTTAATGTTTATGTCCTAAAATTCGTAGTTTGTAATTTAAATTATATTTTATTCAATAAAGTGATTATTGATGACTTATTAGTGAAAATTGAATCCTATAATCTTAAATTCAATAAACTAAGATCTTGACGTTATCTAGTATAATTTGAATTTTATGTGGAGACATAAACGTGGACCAAGTTCGAGTATACAGTCCAAAAGATCTATAGTGTATGACTAAGGTTGAATGCCTTATTCTAGAGATGTTATGGATGCAATCTGCTTTGTAGTTAGTATCAACGATGTGATCTTGAATCGTTCATGTAAAGACATGAAAGTTAGGACATTCTATGTAAATAGTTAATTTACATTAGGCTGGAATCATGAAATAGTCACTTTAGGGTTAGTTATAAACATCGTTGACTGTATAAAATTGACCATTTCAATTATTGATTACCTACGTAACTTAATTTTAATCCAAACCTAACTACGAACTTCTTATCAAACAAAATTATCCTTAGATGTACATAGGTGAGGGTAGCTCAACAACGCTAACCCTATAAGCCTCCCATTCCAGGAGTAAGACCTGGTGGATGGTTAAGGATATAGGGAGCAAGATGGCACTCCTACCTGATTTAAGGTTAGTAGATAAGTTGGACCTTAAACCAATTGATCAATAGTGGATCAGTGGGACTTAAGGAGCAACATGTAGTCTTGAGAGTAAAGCGATATTTTAACCCAGCCAAGGTTACAAACAACTTGTGAAGGATTAACTTACTAATCATGGTTATATCATATGGATACAAATATATAACTATAGTGAGGGGAGTGCAACTATGAGACTTTAGTGGAATGACCCTTTAGTTAATAAATGTTGATTAGTTCGGTCTAAAAGGGTTTAACCAGTTAAGCTAGGATTGTCAGAATGATCTATAGGTTCATTAGGTTCTCCTGCTAGCTCATATGAAATTAACTTAGAACAATATGTTGGAATAATTTGAATTATGTAAAGAGAGAGAAATCGATAAATATATGTGATATAGCCATCAGTTATAAGTTTACGATAGCATTTTATATATAAATGTGATTTAAGTATTAAAAATATGAATGCATATTCATATTCGAAAACTCTGAATTGATGGAAATGGTTAAAGTTGTAAAAAGTCAAAATGTTGACTTTTAACTTTGAAAAGTCAAACTTTGACCGTCTTTATATTTAAATATGATTTAAATTTAAAAAAAAATGGATGTGGATTCATGCTCAGGAGGTTGAAATTAGTCAAGACAAACAAATGGTAAAAAGTCAAAATGTTGATTTTCTACTTTAAAAAGTCAAAGTTTAACTTTGATTTGATTGGTCAAATGACCATATTACCATTGGACAAAAGTTAGTGGAAAAATTCAACATTTTGTTGGATAATTCCACTAACATTTAGTGGGATAGGTGGCTTTTAGGTAGAACAATGAGACCAAAACAAATAATAAATGTGTCAAAACGCTTAACTTTTATTGCAAATTCATAACTATTAGAAAATACATCTTGCATAAGTCTCCAAACTTGTATTTTAATGTAGGATTAGAAATAAAAGAAGAAGTTAGTGAATCGTAGAGAAGCGCAGGCTATGTGAGAAAGAAGCTTGCCTGACGACCACACATCTTCAAGTGAGAATCCACATCAACATACGAGGAAGGTTTACTAGAAGACATGAATGGTAGTTGAAGTTGTTGTGACTTGACAAAAGTTGTAATTGGCGCTGACATGATCAGAAGAATATAAGTTTTCCTCCGAAAATTGCCTATATAAAGCTTCCTTCTACACCAAGTAAAAAGTGTGTCTGAATGGGCCAAACCCTAAAGAATTGGCGAAAAGATGGCGAAAATTAAAGGACTAGCCTTTCCGCCATTTGTAAAAGAATATTATTCTTCTTTTCCAGTCAGTCAATGAGTGAGATCTTAGGAACAGAGTATAGAAGATTCCATCATCTTCATTCCCCTAACTTGTAATGTACCTTTTCTTTACTTCCATTTTTATATTTCTTTGTAATGTAAAGTGTTCATATTGTATAGCAACCTAAGGCCTACATTCTTTAATACATTATATGTTTATACCTTTTCAATCCAACATTCCTTTAGTGTTCATTTGTCAATGTGTTATACATAGTTTAAGCTTGTGATATGTTCTTGATAAGAAGTTTAGCTTATAAAGCTTATCACGTTAGTTGAGCTATAATCATCACTTGGCCAATGTATACCGCCAACTGCTCGAGAGAGTTAGTAGCAAGGATATGACTAACGTGTGCAAGGAGGAGTTTGGAGACAAATTCCACCTTAGCGAGATAACTTTCATCACTTGTGATCTGAAAGGAGAACAAGTGATGGGTATTTGACGCCGAGAGGTTGTCACCCTTAAAAGGGAAGTACTATAAGTCTTGTAAGTAAACACTTCTAGATAGATGTTGTTCAACCAAGCCTTATCATTTGCATCTCGAGAGGCAAGTAAGTGTGGCATTTAAGGTATTAAGAGGTTCTCAC
This sequence comes from Cucumis variabilis, assembly GCA_037974545.1. NCBI lineage: Eukaryota > Viridiplantae > Streptophyta > Magnoliopsida > Cucurbitales > Cucurbitaceae > Cucumis > Cucumis variabilis. Next base: position 3,141 of record JBBPDI010093175.1, on the reverse strand, counting down.
CTTAATCGTAAGCTAGTTGATTTATCTCTATCGCATCAAGGATGCCGTATGGCTTAATCACCTGATAACGCAGAGATATTCCTTCACTCTTTCTTAATACAAATTAGTTCACATTTTCATCTCTCCACCATTCTTATCATCTTTTTTACAAATTCTCTAGTGTAGATAGTAGTTTTAGCTTAGATATACTTTACTTTATATTGTATAGATAGAAATTGTATATATTGCCTAGATGAAGAGTGAGCCTTATAACTAAGTTTTGATATCAATTCCCTGTGTTCAAACTTGGATTATCCATGAAACCTATTGTTTCGCTTACACTTGGACAAACAATAGAAAACTGTTACTCAATAAGGATTTAGTAGTTATGCGAGAACTAGAGACACAGTGAGCATCTCGCATGCATTGACCATAACTCATCGCGTAGAAAATAGATACAGACATACACAACACTAGGTACTAAGTATTGAATCCGCGAAACCATCTAAGTTTCACTAATGTTAGTGGAATGTTAGGTGTTGAGATTTGGGCAACTAATTACATGCAATTTTACATGTAATTAGGTTATTTAAAGACATTTTTTCAAAGGGGTTTGTTCAAAAATATAAAAAAAAACTAACAAAGTATTTACACTCCATAAAACAAAACCATTAAAAGACAAAATTTATTATACTTAATTTTTCTATAAAGTGTAAATATTTTGTCAGATATTCTATTTTTTTAAAATTTTCTCTTTTTTCAAAATATTAAAAGATTTTGGAAATTTTGGAAATTTTTTTATACCAAATTCTTTTCTTTCCCTCTCAAGTCTCAACCTAAATCTCACTTCCAATTTTCATCTTTCTCTTCTAATTTCTTTCACTTAACGGGTCCCACCACCCAATTCTAAGTTTGAAGAATAGCAGGTCAACACTAGTGGTGGTTCTCGGTTCGAGTTCGTGAGGACGTTTCAAGGAACGAGAAGCTACAAAGGTACGTATTTTCTTTAACCTTAATTTAGTTTAATTAGGGTATTTGAGTGTTGCATGTTAATTACTAAATAAAATAGTTCTTGTTATTAGAGTAAAATAGTTCTTGTTATTTCTGTTGCATATGTCTCGTATTTCTTCAAGAATTGATCGAAATAGTCCTGTAAAAAGTCAAACAATTTACTTTTAACTTTGAAAAGTCAAACTTTGATCGGTAATATTTTCAAATGTAATTTGAATTTGAAAAATGAATGTGGATTCGTGCTTGGAAAGACGAAATTAGTTGAGAAAAATGGTAAAAAGTAAAAAAAAAAATTGACTTTGACTAAATTTTGGAAATAGCAAAATGTTCCTTGACTTATAGTAGAAAAATCCAACATTTTGTTCGTTAATCTCACGAAATCTTAGTGGGCTAGATGGTTGATCATGATAAGAAAGATTTAGACAAAACACCTAAATCTATTAGAAAATTTCACAAATGTCCTAAATTATTATTTATTTCCTTGATTAGGTTTTCGTATATTTTTAGGACAATTATAACCTTATCATAATGATTAATTATATATAATTTTTAAAATTAAATTCAAATTATTTTCTTATTTATATTATACTCAATTTATTATCTAGATGATAACTTCCTTAATTATTAAAACATATATATTTTTATTTATTAATGGAATATTTATTACATTTGTAATAATTTAAATATGGTATAAATTATTATGTTATATGGTAAAATTGAAATGGAAGAAGAAAACATTTTTTTTTAAAATACCTTTCTTCTTCCGTTTTTAGCTAGCATATATTTTTTTCCTTAAAAAATTTGTTCTTCTTCCATTTCATAGCATATATTTTGGTCATGTTCCTTCTATTTTAATTAATTTTTTATTATTCAGTTCATCTTCCTGTCATGCTCAACATATAATTTTTATTAAATGTATCGTCATCTATATATACTATAGTATACCACTAAATAATAAATTTATGTTTTGTGGTTTGTCATATATATACTATTGCATATATTCAATAATATATATACATATTGTTTTTTGTGTTCTGTGATTTTTTCTTATGGCGTATATATACCAATATATACACAAATTGTATATCCATTCAGTTTTTTTTTTTACATACATACTACTGAATAATTCATTTATGTTTTGTGATTTTTTCTTACTGCATTTATATATCATTGTATACACAGATTATGTATTTGATCAATATTTTTTTTGAATTCTTACATATATACTACTGCATAATACATATATTTTATGTGATTTGTTACATATATACTACTTCATATATTCAATAATACATAAATGATGTTATCTTCAATATACTCAATATACCCTAATGTATTTCGAATGTGAAATATAAATTCTTACTAATCTTAAATTTTTATCAAGTTTTTTTTCAAAAGATCACTATACCAGTCGACCGTCGATGTTCTTTTCATTCACCACTTATACTTTCCCCAATCTTCTATTATTCGGCGTCTTTTGTGAAGAAAATGGAATCAATATTCAACGTATTCGAAGAATGAAACTTTTTTTAAATTTTCTAAACCGTGACCCATGTCCCTGATTCCTCTCATTGTCGGTCCACCTTTTATAAACAAATTAATATAAGAACTTTTCATTCATAAAATATACACAGTATTATTCAATATATACTATAATTAGGTGGAATATATGAAAAACAATGCAAAACGAAAAAAAATGGATGGAGAGAGAGATTGGAAAGTGAGAGAGAGATCGAGAGGGAAGATTTTTTTGAGCAAAATCACCAAAATAAAAATAATTAAGAATTTTTTTTATTATAATATTACCATAATATAATTAATCACTTGCCATATTTACATAAAATAGAATAAATGCAAATATTAATCATGGTCCACTTTTCTTTTTTCTTTTTTTCTTTTTTTTAATATATCGTTAATAATAAAGATGGGTAAATTGGTCATTTGAACTTATATTTGTGTAAAATATTAGTCAATTTAGTACATTTTTGAAAAATTTGAAAAATTTAGGTTAATCTTGTAATATGGTGTACCATTTTAGGCTATCTTAGTTAAGGACCCTCATGATAATGATACCAATGTAACGACCCAACTTTTCTAACTAAGTCGAAGTCATTAATTTCAACAAAAGACCTTGATTTACACAAAATACTA
>JBBPDI010093165.1:0-27673 GCA_037974545.1 Cucumis variabilis | reverse complement strand
TCCAAATTCATAATCTCCTATTTTAGATTTTAGGTCTTATAGCTTTTATACTTTTAAGAAAATCTTTTGGTTTTTGTGTACATGACCCTTTAGGAGGATATAATTTATAACATTTTGCTTATATCATAACATACTATCTCATTTTGTTAACTTTATGGTGTTAGAGATGGTAATGTGTAGCATCCAAACGGATGACTATGTAGCGCTATTGTAACGACCATCTTTATCACAATATTCATTCTTTTCAATCAAAAAATAACTAACTGTGAGCAAAAAGGAAAAAAAAGTATCACGATGGGGTGGCCTCATCACATTATGATGATGCACATTGTTGATGCCAAATTTGATCACGGAAAACACATTTGATCTCCACGAGACAACAAGTATGAATTTGTATATCGAAAAAAGAGAAGACTTGCAAAACAAAGAAAAAAAGCTTCGATGCCTAAGTGTGCAAATGAATTATAGTATTGAAGTCAAATAGAAACTTCTTAGTTACCTCTTTATGTGCTTGGATTGTCCCTTTTATAGAGTTTTCTCACCCCTATTTAGCCTTGACTTTGGAATAGACCTACCTCGGTTATGTTGTACCATATGGAATCTTCATGCTTAGCTCAGATTAGATCGAGCCTGTCTACGGTTGCTCTGTTTAGGCTTAACCTCTGTTGGGCTGAGCCTTGGTTGGAAAGCACTCTTTTAGGCCTTTATCCTGCCTTATCCATTGAGGCTTGGCTTCGACCAATGAGAGCTTGAGTGTGATGATGCAAGTTGAGCCCAACCCTTTTGCCTGCTGATTTGTTTCCAATCCAGATTACCCTATAACATTAGCCTTTACTTCAAAGTTTTGTTGTACAAGAACCAATACTTCTAGAAAATGAATTTGGAAGTAATACTGTACATTGCTTCTCTATTGATCTTTATCTTATTTTATAACACATTTAACTCGCCTCAACTTAGTTTGGTTATAATAAACTCGACCGTTCAAGATTACCCTAGAATCTCTTGCCCACCTAGAATATCCAGTTGAAACCTTTTTCCTATAGAAAAAAGTACAACTAGATTCTTAACATGCCATCGACAACAATTAATCAATGTTAAGCTACAAATTTACAATGTACTCATCATTTTTTTTAGAAGCATGAGTTTACAATATTGGATTTTGTTGTCTCGGGAGATTCAACTCTCAGAGACAAGCCCTATTGAGAATATCAACGAAATTGTCATTGTATTTGGTTGGTTCCTTATTTTTTTCCCCCCACTCTTAAGTGTAGTCAGCCTATCCACCTTTTCTTTTTGGTAGACTTTGAAACCTTCTTTCATTTGTCTAATGTTTTGTTGCTTCAACTGAAAACTTGTCTTTGTGCTTCCCGTTCCCCTTTTACCCATTTTTTGTCACACCCAAATCGTACTACAACGAAAATGTTGAAGTAGTAGGAATAGGATACGAGTTTGTTACAACTTTGAAATTTTCTTATCATAAAATATTATTCTAAACTCCTTTTATACTATTAACAAAACTCAAAACGCAACAGTGGTCAACCTAAAGGCCAAGTATAATAAATACCTACCAAAACGTTTATTAATAACAAATGTTTGATACAAAATTACAACACTTTGACCCAACGACCAATCTTAACTATTTCCAAAAAGTCTGGAGTCATGTCGCCGCAAATCCTTCAACCTTCTTCTCTACTTGGCCTAAACACCTGATCTTGGAAGATGATTTTTTGAAAGAAAGTCTAAAAAGACAGTTAGGTTTTATGAAATCCTTTTCACAATACCTTTTCATAAACATCATTTCGCATAAATAACATCAAATAATTCCATCTCGCATAAATCTTTATTTATGCTTAACATATTCATAACATGACAATTTCACATAAACACACATTAATTAACATTCATTCCTTTCACCAAGGATCCTGAATCATTCTTTACGCTTGGTCTTATTACCTCGCGTTTTGACTATTGTATTAACAGCTCCAAGAACATACAGATCCGTCCTTGTTGCAAAGGTCGCTAAGTTTTATACACTCCTTTCAACGTATAAGCCAACTTCTTATCACCATGTGGTCCGTACACCCCATGGTGGCCTTGACTCTTTGTGTGCGCATAAAAGTTAGCATCATCTCAAGGAATCAACTAATGATTTGAAAACCATTTCATAGCATGGAAATCATAATCATCAAATTAAGCTTTAACACTTTCTCATTTGAAACACTTTTACAACTTCTTTTTTAAACACTTTTTAATTTGAAATCATCTTTCAAAATAAAGTGGAACCATAAAACATTTAAGAAGAAAACCTCCCTACACTTTAACAAAAATTCTCCTCTTCATTCTCTTCTCGTGGAGAGGGAAGAGACATTTTCTTAATCTTACACATTAACCCCTATCAAATCAGATTTGACATTTTCTTAGCCAGACCTTACTTCTCGTCTAACCCCATACTACAAATAACTTTAACCACAACACTTTTCGTGAATAACCTTATTGTGTAGTTATGTTTTTACAAGAAACCTTCCTTGCGAACTAACCAACTTTTACTTGCTTAGAACACTTATCGCAAATTTAAACTTCAAGACTTCCACGCAGACTTCTTCATTGCGAAACTCTTGGTTCTTATCGCGAAGATTACCCAAATGCCTAGTCGTTTTAGTTAAACTTACGTGAACTTTCTTGTGAGAGTGTTTAGACTTATAGATACTATTGCAAATCCTTCTTTCCTCAAATTTTCCTCATGAATTAACTTCTTAATTGCAAAACTTATTCTAACATTAAAAGATTTTATTGCTTAATTGTAATGACCCAAATTTTGCTACTAAGCTGAAGTCATTACCATTTAAATAAATATAAACTTTTTAATTTTAAATAAAAGAAAACTTTAAATTTAAAGAAAATGTTTAAAATACTCAGTTAAAATCAATAATAAGGTATATAAAGAAAGAATAAAATAAATAAATAAAATAATAAATGAAACACTAATTCGGGCCGAATTTAAAATAAAAGGAAATATTTAAAAATACTCATAGTTACGAAAATAAAGTACTAAAAATTAAGTATTAAAACATAAATTATGGAAGAAAACTTAAATTGTTCCCTATGACGAACCACTGTCGCTTATTATCATTCGCCAATTTATCTCTACCTTTGCCTGTAAAATTAAACATAGAAGAGGGTGAATATAAATTTATACTCAGTAAGGGACCTACTATTAGTCCCGCTAGGTATTTGTTAAATTTTCGTTAGAGTCTTGTAAGGAGGTACCGTCTAACTATTGTGCTCCTGAAGGCACGCTATCCAGTGATCCCCTAGGGATGCATCTGGGCTCTTGGTGACCTCGAAGGAAACACCCTAAATGATCCTGTCGAATCACACATAAAACTGGCCACACAGGCATAAATAGGTGGTAATCCCGAGGGACACCCATATGGTACGACTTTAATAGTAAATCTAACAAAACATCATAGCCTATAAATATTTCATATCATAAATATCATAGATCAGTCAGACATAACTCAATCATAACTTATCTAATCATAGCATGCCTCAATCATAATGTATCACGGTCATAACATCTCAGCCATACATGTATCTATTAACTACGTTAATGCATAATACAAAGCATGCATGCAACTTTAATGTGGGGGTCTAATAGGAAATCCCTTACCTAGAGATTAACTAAATTAATAATTTTCTTGTTGACAGTCAGTTCCTCTCAAATACTCAGTCCTAAACATGAACATAATTAAAATTAACAATTTTGTCAACTATCGCCAAACTGTTTAATTAGGCATCCAAACTTAACCAAACTTACCCTATGACTAAGGTTGAATCCAACACAACCTTGAATGGAAATTGCAACCTCAATTCTTCAATTCAACTCTTGAACCTTCAAGCAACGTAATTCAACTCATAACAATGTAGACCCATTTAAGATCCAAAACAAATATTTATTTGGGTGTACCAAACCTAATGAAAACTAAGCAAAACTTACCAAGAAGTGACTCAAAACAAGGAATGGCTCGATAGGGGTAATTGGCTCAGGCGTGTGACTCGTGGAGGAGGAAACAGGTGTGTGACTCATGTGTGCGACTTGGAATGAAGGACGACTCGGATGGAAGGAGCGAGCGGCTCGGATCTAGAATGCGACTGGCTTCGATGGAGCTGCGATGCGTGACGGTGAAGATGTGTGATGATTGATGAAGAGAGGCAGGGCTTTGTGACAGCTTCACTGTGATGGACGACGATCTGTGGCTGTGAACGAGAAGGAGGCAAGATGACTATATGGCTCGACTTCACCTGTGCGTGAACGGAGAGAGATGCGACAAAGAACGATGAAGGTGAAACTTCACGTGGTGGTGAACGGAGGCGATTAGAGGCGACGGTAGCTATGGTTTAAAAGAGGAAGAAAAAAATTGGGAAAGATGATGAATAGTGAACTCACGGTTTACGAGATGGTCTTATTTAATTATTATTATTATATCTTTTAATTAACTCCTTCTCTTTTTTTTTTTTTGACCTTTTCAACACTAACAAACGAACCTTTCATCTCTCCTCATTAACTCTAACCCATCAAATTAAACTTTTCATCTCTTTTTATCTTTCCAAAAACCATCCTTAATAATTATCATTTTCTTCCAATAAATAAAAATTATTGTCAATCTTCCATACCTACTTAAATACACAAAATAATTCACCAATACCTTAAACCTTACCAAAATCACACAATCTTTAGCAAAACCAATATAATAAAACCAAAATTTTTAATCTCAATAATTAATTAAATATCCTTCCAAAATACTTAATTTCTACAAATTCAAACAAATTATCAAATAACACCCAAAATTTAACATAAAAATTAAAACTACCTTAATAGTTTTGAGGTGTTACATTAATCCTTTCCGTGGATATATTCAAACGCCAATTTCGATAGTAGTTTTAGCCAAAATTTTATTTCCTATACTCAAATTAAAAACGGGTCTCACATTTTTTGTATTAATCATTCTCAACAATATTCTTGACTAACAGATCCTATTATGATAATATCTAAGTAATTATGTCATCATCATCATTATATATGTGTATATATATTATCATATCAGTTGACGCGAACACACCTCAACCTCGTTTGCAACATCATGCCTGATCATAGAAACTATCATTTCATTTGTTTAAGGACAATAGCAGAGCTTAGCTCTTTGTTTTTTTTTTTGTTCACTAAAGCAGGAAATGAAACATTTACCACCATCCTGAACGAAGTTCCTAGTATCTTCTTGATGATTTTGAGTAATATCGAAATGATCCTTATGTGTTTGCTTCTGATTTTGATGGTTTCGAGGGTGGAGGTCCTGATTTAATGAATCGTGATCCTTCTCAAGATAATAAGTGATTTGGGCTTTGCTTTTAATTGTGTCAAAGCTTATGTTTAGGAATCATGTTTATTTTCCTCTGTTCTATCATTCATGTATTTGTGTTGAAGCTTCTGTTCCCTTCTTGTTGGGGTTGTTATATCTGTATCATGAGTCACCTAGGTGGTTTCTCATTTAGACTTTTGTTTGTTGTTAACGCCCCTCTGTCGTGGGTTGTCTATTTTTTTTTTAATGAAAATAAAGGCTTCCTTGAATTTCTTTTAGAATATATACTTTATCTTTTATTAAGAAAATATAGATTTATTTGACAACTAGTGACCCTAACTAAATTCTAGTAATCAAAAAGAAAAAAAAAAGAAATGGGAATAAACTGGAAACAAAGAAAAATTAGGTGGGTCGGGATGGTTGGCTTCGACCACCTCAAGTCTCTAATGAACTCATCTTCTTTTCTACCCCTTAAAGCTATGTAGTAACAACATTTCCATGTCATATTCTATTCTCCTTTGATCACACTTATTCCCTTGGGTATTGAAAATTTCATTATTTAGTGGTAAGTGGAAGGGATAGCCTTGAGTTTGAGTAGGATTGCTCTTCCTAGAATTGTATTTTAAGTTGAGGGACAGTCAACTATAAAAAAGTTGACCATCTTTGTAATTATTCTAGGATTTTCTCCAAATGTTATTTGTAACTCAGACTCTTTTAGATATATCCTATCCTTTCCAAACCCTACCAGTGGTGTGGGGATACTTTTCAAACATGTCTTTTTAATCTCATTTTTTCAAAAGTTGCTAAAGATAATACATCGACGGAGCTTCCTTTATCTACCAAAACACGAAGTACCATGATATTTTCTATCATCAATGTTATGACCAAAGCATCATTGTGTGGTTGATGGAGGTTTCCAGCTTCAGCTTCAATGAATTCTATTTTCATCTCTTTTCCCATTACCGTGAACAGTCCTAATTCTTTTGGGCTATTCCTTGCTTATCGTGCACTTACTTTCCGTTTTTGTTCTAATCTTTTACCTATCAATCCTCCAATGATCATTCTAATCTCTCTTACTAGGTAGTTTCTTTGCTATAAAGATTGGTCTTCTTTGGTTAGCATTGGTTCCCTATTACTCAACCTTGGTTCTTCGTTAGTCGACCTCAACATTCTTTTTTTTTTCTCCGAACATACTTTTTAAGGAATCTGTTTTGAATTAAAGCCTCAATATCATCTTTAAGCTATATACATTCTCTAGTGAGGTGTCCTTGATCATCATGATAAAGAAAATACTTATCCCTATCTCTTTAATGTGGTTGTGACTTCATTCTTTTTGGCTTCTCTAGGAGATTCATATGTTGTATCTCCAATGAGAATTTCCTTAGGCTCTGAGGTGGTTGGTGTGTATCTTTTAAATTTATACAAGGGTCGAAACTGAGTTGATTTTGTTCCCTCAAGTCGATGTCTTTTTGGTTCGTCCCTTCTAAGTCTCCCTTCTCTTTTTTAGTTTATTGGTGTCAGTGGCCTTTTCCTTGATTCTTTGACTCCCTTTGATCAGAGTAATTTCTCTACACTTGTATATTTTTGGGCTTGTGTGATGAGTTATGTATAAGATCGAGCTTCTTTTTTCGATCACGTTTGGCCTTCAATCATGAAATGCAACCGTTGACTACCCATTTTGTTGCCGCCACGGCTTTTTGCCGTTCACCCTCAGTGTGCCGCTGCATCTCTTCGTTTGTCGATTGTAAGGCAGCTGCACGCTGCTCCTTCCAGTCACTAACCACAAGCCGATCTACACTCTGCCTTATTGCACGATCTTTTCGTTTAGGTTCGGTACTACTGCCTCTTTTCTACTGTGAAATCGAAGTGGTTTTGTTGGTAACAAATTAAGTATGGGTTATATTTGTTTCAAAGTTGTTCAAGCGTTGTGGTTGGAATAATTGGCTAATTTTTTAATTGATTCTTGAAGTTGTTAAAACTAACGTTGGGTTCCTTGAATTCACAACCAATTTGTGAATTGTTGGAGTTCTATTCGTCAATACCTTGGTAAGCTAGAATTTATCTTGAGGGAAATTAAGTGGGACTTTATATTGTGGAAATAATTGAGTTTTATATCCTTAATTAGGTGTCTTTCGTTGGATATAGTTGCTCGGGAGATTTGAGTAAAGTTAAGGTAAGAGACTTTTTACTGGACTCACCTATAAAGATAAATATGTTGCTTGTAAGTTGTTTTTAAAACTAAAGATGGATGTCAGATATGACACATATGTTTATTATAGTAGATTTGAGATTTATTGTATGCTGTGTTCGACTGGGAAATATATATATATATATTAAACATAAGGACGTTGAAATGACTGAATCTTGTAGATGTTGCTTACATAAAGTGTGGCTTGAACTGGTGGATTGCTGTTTAAATTGAATGTATGATATATTAAAGTATGGTTGTGTTCTTGTAGACTGAGGGGGTGTTATGGTTGTGTTCTTGTGAACTGAGTGGATGCTATGGTTGTGTTCTTGTGAACTGAGGGGATGTTATGGTTGTGTTCTTGTGATCTAAGGGAATGCTATGGTTGTGTCCTTGTGGACTGGGGGAAATATTATGAATATTTAATTTGTTGACTGATGTACTGATATGTTTCTGACTGGCCTTTGGTTAAATTAGAATAAGATGACTGTTAAGGGTTAAGTGAAGAGTTATGTGATGTGGATATTTGACTGTACTATGAATGACTGTTAAGAGGTTTAGAAGGACTCAGGGGAAAATTATTAGTTTCCTATTGGGTAGTTACCTTGCAGGTGTCCTACGGGATCACCACCTTTTGTGCATCCTACGGGATCATTTGACTGATATGTGTTTCTGTAGAACACTAGACTGATTTATGCATCATTCGGGACGTTAGACTGATTATGTGTATCCTACGGGATCACAAGATTTAGACTGTGCAGAGTACCCCATTAAAAAGTTATTAGTTTATTTTTCCCTAGCGAGACCAGTAGCGGGTCTCTTACTGAGTATGTTTATACTCACCCTTTTATGTTTAACTTTTTCAGGTAAAGATAACAAAGGAGGCAGACCAGCGAGAGGCAAGAAGGAGGCATGATTGTCATAGGGAATGTTTTAAATTGCTTCCGCTTATGTTTTATTTTCTTATTTCGTTCTAGTACTTGAGACTGTTTGGAAAATTATGTGGTTTGTCTGAGTTCATGAACTGGTGTTTGACGAGCTTTACTTTGAAATTTTGGTTATTTTAATTAGGGCCTGAACTCAAATTTTAGTTTCTTTGAAAGTTTGATTTTTAATTTAAATGGGATTTTTCGTGTAAACTAAGGTCATTGTTTTAAATTAATGATTTCGACTTATTTAGAAAAGTTGGATCGTTACAGAAGCTCAATCTACCAACGATATGTATCCAAATGCTCAATAGGATCCCTCTTGCCATCATGCCTTTACTGTAGGTACTTTGAGTTTGAAGGGAGTTTTACATCCATAATTTCATTGGTGAATGGTGGGTCAACCTGGTAATTTAATGCTTCCAATTCAAGCTCCTCGTCTTTCCTCGTTGGTTTCTCCAGCTGCTAGTCTTTTGTTGTTTAGCTTCATCCTTACTCGTCTCAATATCTATCTTCTTGTTTGTAGTCTGTATGCCTTTGATTTCATTGTTTGGAATTTGCTCACCACTATTTGTACCTCTACACTTCTTTCTCCTTCCAAGTTATTAAAAGTTAGAGGATTCTTGTCTCCCGCCCGTTTATCTTTTAGTAGTTTACTCCCACCTTGCGATTGGATTTTCGTGTTTTTGAACAATGAGGATGTGGATCCCCTATAACTTCAATCATTGAACCTTTCCTTTTGGTAGGATCTTGAGCTAGTTCTTCCTTTTTTACTTTGAATTGCTTTCAATATGATGCCTCTATTTTTCTAGACCATTTATTCTTTCTTCGAGAGCCCCATCTTATCCTTTTCTTGACTGTTTATTGGTCGATAGGGTGGGGTTTTTCCTTTCCTTGTTCTTCTTGAATGTTATTCTTAGTCTTAGTGTGTATTTTTTAAATTTTAAATTTTGTGTTTAGTGAGTTTGTGTGTATTTTTTAAATTTTAAATTTTGTGTTTAATGAGTTTGTTTGGTCCTTTGAATTATGTCTTTTATGTTTTACAATGTGAACAAATTCTTAAATTTAAAATGCACAATTGTATTAAAAAAGATAAAATTATTAAAGCATACAATATTTTATATTATAACTCAATTTTTTTTTATAGAAATAATTGTAGGGTGGAAGATCGAATCTTCAACCTCTAGGGAGGAATGTGATAACTTATAGAAATACAAGTTATTATGGCCTTTAATATAAATTTATAATGTTAAGAGAATGTGCCTTACATAAGTAATCATGCCTGATTAACTATGCTTTTAAGTGTTTTTCCACGCAGGATAACGAAAAGAAGAAATGAAGTGAAACACAAGAAGAATTGCGTGCAAGAAGCCTGGTGATTCACATCATAAGGTGAGATGCCAAAACATCATGTGAGATGATTCTCTAGAAGACAAGAGTGGTAGTTGAAACTGATGTGACAAGAATCGACTACTTTCTGCATGCACTGACTTTCGTTGGTAAGGACAGATGTGCAACATAGCAAGGACAGATGTGCAACATAGCAAGGAAAGATGTGCAACATAGCATAATTAATTTTTTTGCCTAAGTATGCTTATAAAAGATTCCAACTCCACCATGAACAAATAATAGGAGGCCATTCCATAAGGAAGCTGGTGTAAGGATGAGGTTTAGAGTCATTCATCATCTGTAGTAGTAGTTCTTCATCTACCTCTTCTCCAATCAACATCTGAGTGAGAGATTAGAGAGAGAGAAGCTCACTAACCTGCACTTGACACATTTCTTTACTTTCCATTTTTGTATTTTTTAATATGTTGTATGAATGTTCTTGTTCTTATGACCAAGTGGCCTACATTAATCAATATAATGCATCTTTTATCCATTGTCTCTCTTTCATCTCTTTACTATTCATCTTGTTGAAAGGTTTTAAGTAGTTTAAGTGTGTATTATGTACTTGATAAGAAATGCTTAATTATAAGATTCATTGTGTTTAGCCTGAGCTTAACTCAATCGCCTGATCAGTGCTCGTTAACAACTGCGCGCTTGAGAGAGTAAGTAGCAAAGACCTCGCTAAACACACGCAAAAGGGAGTTTGAAAACAAGCTTCATTTTGGCATTTTGCCTCCAATCGTTTATGTCCCGAAAGGAGAGAAAATTTGGTGTTTAGGTACCAAGAGGTTGCTTGCCTTAGATAAAGAGGCAATGTGATGCTTATAGGTAAGAAAACCTAGATATATATACATCATTTGATCTATCTTTACCATTTATGTCTCGAAAGGAGAACAAGTGTGGTGTTTAGGCGCCAAGAGGTTGCTCGCCTTAAATATAAGATTGTTAAATGATCTATATCACATTAAGGACATCTAACATGGATTAAATCACTTATAATATGGAGACTTTCATTTATTTTTCTTAATGAAAGTTAGTTCACATTCCATAGTCCTTCCATTCCATCCACCTACTACAAAATCCTCTGTGTAAATATTTGGATTAGTATAGTTTTACATTTATTCTGTATAGAGTTTATACTACCTGAAATTAGAAGTACGTTTTATAGCTAAATCTGACAGAAATTCTCTGTGTGTTCGACCCTAGATTACCTAGAATACCTTTCGCTTTGCTTGCAATTGGGCAAATGTGAGGAAAACTTGTACTAAATGTTAATCATTACGCATTTAGCAATGCATAGGTAGGACATGCATCCTTTATCACATAACCTAGACGCCAACTTAGTCGCATTATTAGAACCTCGCATGACATATCTACGCAAATGAGTTTTATATAACAAAATAAACAAAGACAAGAACATAAGGTCATGTCAATTACTATTGAACTAAGCTTACTTTGACTAACTCAATTTATTTTTGTTAAATTAGAATTTGAGTTATAGATTATATGATACTTCCAAATTGTAATTATTATACATACTAAACATAAAACCATATTTACTAAATTTATGTCAACATGTCGATATTTCCATGCTTTCATAGGCTCAACTTCAACCTAAAGAGTGAATCGATATTTTTATTATATTATAGCAAATTCTACCAAACACATAAAAATATGCAAAATACATTTCAAATAGGGTTTTTGAGTTTAAAAATAATAAAATATTTATTTGGTAATTAAAAATTCTTTCTTAAAATTTTCAATAAATATCCATAAAATTTTTCATAAAATCAAGACATCGATATTTCCATCAACATCAATATTCTAAACCTTGAACTTTGAAATATTTTGAAAGTGGGAAAATATTTTGAAAGGATGAGCTAAAAAGCCTAGTGTTCTACCTACAATTGTATCACTTTTCCTTCATTTTAAGCTCAAGCATCCTTCATAAATGTTGTTAGAAATTGAAATAGCTTTCTAAATTGACCAATTTCGAATTCTAATTCCACTTCGACAACTCAAAATCATCAAAACATTAGTCTGCTACTGAGGAATCTGATAATCTGTTATTGTTTGCTGATATATATCTTGCACTTTGTTTTAGCTTCTCGAGCTCATTTTTCAAGGCAAGCCATATCATTTTTCTTTAAGTCTATTTCCTCTATTTTCTTTGAAGAAAGAAAGTTAGGAAAAATGAAAAAAAATAACTCCATTGGCTACCTCAACATTCTGCACAATTTTTCTTTTCTCTCTTTCTGTTTTTTTTTTAATTGACAACACTCTTTTTTCTACTTTCCCTTTCCTACTACCTCCTACCTTCCTTCACTTGGTGGCCACCTACAACTTTCTACCAACACAAATTTTCTTTGCTAGGTGTTGGAAATGGACTACGGGCCTTAGGTCCATTATCAAAGTTAAGCTTTGTCCCACATTGATAGATTTGGAAGGAGTGATTGAGTTTAAATACCTAAGTAATGGAAAGGGAATACAAACTATGTTGGTGGTGATAGCATAACCATGTCACCACACACCTGCATCGCTATCGTTCACCTATACTTTTGGTAAATTTATCTTTTTATCCATTCCATGTCTCACTTCTTTACCAAGTCGTTGAGCAGTGTATATGGGACACGCATCGCACTCACAAGTGGTTGTTCGGTCATCCAAAGTCGTTGAGCCGTGTATATGGGACACGCATCGCACTCACAAGTGGTTGTTCGATCATCCAAAGATAACATTTTGTTCTATATCTTCCTCTTCGCCTTACTTATTCGACAATCGCTCTCAGCCATATCATCTCGGGCTACCTTTGCATATAAAATGGAGTCGTTTCCTCATTTGTTATCATCACAAAAAAATCTATCAATCCCATCTCGAAATCTCTTCTCCATTCCACATTCCCTTCCCTTATTCTGAACATAAAAGGTTTTATTTCTATTCCTATTTCCGGTGAGTGCACGTCTAATTTAGGAAGTTGTGTTAACCTTGAGGAGCTACAGACAATTTGATTAAACTGCTTTTAGGGCAGTGGTTAGTCACAACACAACAATTACCTACCAATCAAAATTATCACAAAATTTTTTTTAACATTTTAAAAACAATTTACGATGTTGATCAAGACCAATAAAGTTTAACCCGACTTGTCTAAGCTTGAGCCACTCGATGGAAAAAACTATCATCGATGGTCCTAGAAACTGTTGATCTTCTTTGAGTAGCTTGAAGTTGACTACATCCTAACCACTGATCCACCATCTGACCTTCCAGCAACCTTTCTAGCACCTTTGGATCCAGAATCATCTACAAGACCTCTTATCATTATTACTGATAAGGTAAAAAAGGTATCTACAGTTGATCTCGAGAAGTATGCAAAGGACAATAAGACAGTTTGCAGACATCTGTTGAACCACATGTCGGATTCGATGTTTGACCTGTTCGTAGCCCAAAAATCTGCCAAGGACATCTAGAGCATTCTGGAAACTCGCTATGGTGGAGATGATGCTGGACAAAAAAATACGTTATTGGACAATGGCTACAATTCCAGATGACAGATGACAAACCACTTATGGAACAAATACATGAGTACAAAAACCTTGTGGCAAATGTTCTGTTGGAAGGTATGAAGATGTGTGAAATACTCAAAGCAAACGTTTTGCTAAAAAAATTTCCTCCCTTTTGGAATGACTTTCAAAATCACCTGCATTACAAGAAGAAAGATCTAAAACTTCATGTATTGATCAGTCACATGAATACAGAAGAAGCCAACAACTGAAAGATAAGCTAGCCTCCAAAAATCTAAATTTAGTTAATGCTAACTTAATTGAATCTTCTGCTATATACACAGGTCCAAGCAAGATAAAACGTAAAATGGGAGAACCTTAGAAAAAAGACTGTTCAAGGCTCCTAGAGGAAAAATCAAGAAGAAGTTCATTTGTTATGTTTGTGGAAAGGAAGAACATAAATCCTACCAATGCAATCAAAGGAAAGAGAGGCTAAGCAATCAGAAACTTGCACCTCAAGCTAACCTTGCTGAACAAGATGACAAAGTTATAGCTTCTATTGTAGAAATAAACCTGATTGGAAACAAGGCTAATTGGATTATGGATACTGGTGCCTCAAGGCACTTTTGCACCAATTGAGAACTTCTACATGACTACGAAGACACTGCTGATGGATAATGCATATTCATGGGAAACTCACCTACCGTAGGAGTAATCAGGAAAACTTGATCTTTGAGTAATGTTTTGTATGTACCTTCCCAAAGTAGGAACTGGGTGTCTGAGAGTCTATTGAATCGAGAGAGTCTTAAAATTATACTAGAAGGTGACAAAGTTGTCCTCACAAAAAACAAAGAATTTATTGGTGTTTTTGTACTTAGTATTGTTTCCATGAATGCAAATGTTTCTAATTCCACCTACATAGTTGAATCTGTTGATTTTTGACATGGTCTAAGACATGTGAATCGCATGAAACTAGTAAATGCCCTGTTTGTGTATAAAGTAAGTACTTTAAGAAACCTTTCAAACTTGTTGTGACTAGAAGTACAGAACTACTAGAATTAATTCACTTTGATCTAGTTGATTTTAAAAACACTACTAGTAGAGGGGGTAAAAACTATTATGTATCTTTTGTTAATGACTTATCTAAATTTACTAAAATCTATTTGATAAAAACAAAAGACAAAGCTAGTAGCATGTTTCTTAAATTTAAGGTAGAAGCAGAAAAATTAGTTAGGTAAAAAGATAAAAAGATGAAGATCAGATAGAGGTGATGGGTACTCTGATAGAATTCTTAAAGAATTTTGTGAATCAAACGATATTATTCATGAATTTACTACTCCTTACTCACCACAACAAAATGACATAGCAGAACGAAAAAATTGAACTTTTAAGGAAATGATGAATGTCATGTTATTAAGTTCTGGTCTATCTGATAATATGTAGGAGGAAGTCGTGTTGTCTGTGTGTTTTGTTCTTAATAGAGTTCTCAATAGAAAGCTGGATAAAACTCCCTATGAACGCTGGAAAGGATATACACTAAATCTCTCCAACTTGAAGGTCTGGGGATGCTTGGCTAAGGTACTATTTCCTGCATTAAAGAAATTCATGGTAAGATCTAAAACCTTTGACGGTATATTTATCAGTTATGCTCAAAGTAGTGCTGCATATAGGTTTATGTGTTTGAATGATATGATCATAAATGAATCTAGGGATGCAGAATTCTTTGAGCATGTATTTCCTTTAAATAGATCTCTATATGTTCCTAGCCTATCTAGAAGTATGCATGATCTAGAAAACCCTATAGGTGTTAGTGAAACACTCGAGTTTGATGTATCTAACATAAGATATGATTTAGAACATAGAAGAAGTAAAAGATAGAGAACTAAGAAAATTTTTGGACTGGATTTCCTTAGCACCTTTATAGTGGAAAGATGCAATGAAATTTACTATAATTTCACAAGTTTGTTTTTGATAGATGATGATTCTAAAACTTACGAAAAGGCCTTGAACTCTGAAGAGTCTAGTATGTGGAATGAGGCTACTAAGAGTGAACTGGATTCACTGACTATGAATCAAATATGGAAATTAGTAGACCTTTCGAAGAAAAGTAAACCAATTAAGTGTAAGTGGATCTTCAAAAGAAAAACAAGACCAAATGGGTCAATAGAAAGATACAAGGAAAGATTAGTGGTGGTAGGGTATACTCAAAAGTAAGATATATATTGATTACTTTGACACATATTCTACTGTAACTAAGATAACCACAATTAGAGCCTTAATTGCACTAGCTGCCATACATAGTCTTCTTATTCACCAAAAGGATGTAAAAACTGCCTTTCTAAATGATGATTTAGATGAAGAAATCTATATGACACAACTAGAGGGATCAAAACTTCAGGCCAAGAAAATAAAGTATGTAAACTTAAAAAATCTCTCTATGGTCTTAAGCAAACTTCTAAATAATGGTATGAAAAATTTAATGATACTTTGATAAGCAATGGTTTTAAAGTAAATTCATCATATACATGTGTTTATTCAAAGTTGTTTGAAGCTGATTGCATATTAATATGCTTATATGTTGATGACATGTTGATCTTTGGAACAAATGTGGAGTTGATAAAAGATACAAAGTTGTTCCGATCATCACACTTTGAAATGAAAGACCCAAGAGAAGCAGACATAATTCTTAGTGTTCAAATCAGGAAAAATGAAAATGGTTATCCCTTTGTCAATCTCACTACATTGAGAAAATTCTTAAGAAATTTGATTCCTTCAATATTTCTCCAGTAAGAACTCCCTACGATGCTAGTAAACATCTTAAGAAAAACAAAGGAGATAGTGTGTCTCAATCTGAATATACAAAGATCATAGGCAGTGTTATGTATTTAATGAACTACACTAGACCTGACATTACATATGTTGTCTGTAGATTAAGTAGATATACACATAATCCTGATAGATACCACTAGAATGCTTTGCATCATTTGTTGAGATACCTTAAAGGGACAATAAATTACTATTTTCATTTTAGTAAATTTCCTGCCGTATTAGAAGGATATTATGATGCAAACTAGGTTACAGATTGGAAGTCTGCAAAACAGACTTATATAGCTAGATTCACTATGGAATATGAGTTTATAGCATTAGAGTTGGCAGGATAAGAGGTTGAGTGGATTAAAAGTCTACTAGGAGATGTACCATTATGGAGGGGGGCATCTATACCTATGTCCATACACGTCTTAGGCATGAAGCTAGCTGAGAACAACCTGGCTGATCCATTAACTAAAGGACAAACAAGGAAAGTGGTTCTAGATTCCTTAGTAAACATGGTACTAAAACCCTTGAGAGATCCATACACTTGATATTGGATGGTCTATTGCGATAGACTTGATGGTCCATAGTCTCTTATTAGGTGGTCTGTTGCGATAGACTTGATGGTCCATAGCCCTTTGTGTAGACAATTCTTAAATGGACTTTATGGATGTTACTAAAACCTTTGAGTGATCCATAATTTTTGTGGATAATGATGAAGTCTCCATAGCTCTTTACAGTGGTTTATTTTGGCAAACTTGATGGAGCATATAATGTGATAGTGAAGGTGAGACCGTCTTTTATGAAAGAGTTCAAAGGTTTCTTTCTAAAGCTTTCACGATGATCTAAGGTTCATTCTATGTGCATGGCCATAAAGGCAGGTATTACATAAATAAAACCTAAATTAGGGATAAAGCGTGTCGTAAGGGTCTCAACCAGTGTTATTGAAAATTCAAGATATAATTCACTCTCTTAAACAAGGTTGTTGCCTTACTTTACTATGCATCAATTCAAATCTTTGGATATTGATGTCTAAGTTTAATATTATTCCTTCTTTGCTCATAGCAAGTTTTCTTTCGTCGGCCTAGCTAGTAACTTTGCTACTACAGTCATTTGTGGGGGATTATTGAAAATGGAATGTGGGCCTTTGGCGCATTAGTAAAGTTAAGCTTTGTCCCACATTGATAGATTTAGAAGGATTGATTGGGTTTAAATACCTAAGTAATAGAAAAAGAATACGAACTATATTGGTGGTGATAGCATACCATGTCACCACGTGCATGCGGTGTCGCTGTTCATTCGAGCGGGCTTGGGCAACGTTGCTTGCGCGTAAAGGAGGTAATCACTTATACTTTTGGTTCTCCATTCCACATTCCCTTCCCTTGTTCTGAGCATAAAAGATTTTGTTTTTATTCCTATTTTCGGTGAGTGCATGTTTGATTTAGAAAACTGTGTTAACCTTGGGGAGCAACTGACAATTTGATTAGTACACAGTTTGCAGAATTTGCTTTTAGGGCAGTGGTTCGTCACGATACAACAATTTCCTACTGATCAACATTATCACAAAATTTCCAACACTTGGCACATCTAAGTATAGCTTAACTTAAGTAATTAAACATTTCACCATTGTTTTAATCAAACATAACTCATAGATGGCCATGGTTCACCTTAGAAATTTCAAAATACTCCTTTGCCAATCTACAAATATTTTTATCCTTAGCAACCTATATGTAGAGAAGTTTTCTCTTAAACGAGTATCACCTCCAAAATAAAAGTTTAATCTCAACTATATATATATATTAACAATAGCAATAAGGCTCGATTACACTTAAAACTTAACTTCTTATAAACTTAATCAAAAGGATAAAAGATCTAGGATTTACAGTTCTATGAAACTTTTAGTCTTGTTACTAAAACTCATACTATTCATATAATTTTAGCTCTTGTCAAATCAAAATAGTGGGATATTTGTCAACTTGATCTCAATAATGTCTTTTTTAATGAACATCTTGAAGAAACCGTGCTTATGCATGAAACAACCAGAAGATCTTGTGGATCCCAATCGGTCGAGTTATGTTTCTAAATTAAATTATGCTTTGTATGATCTTAAACAAGCTTTGCGTGCTTTGTTTTATAAATTTCGATTAACATTTTTTCAGTGGGGTTTTCAAAACTGGACAGATAATTTATTGTTTTTTCTTACCACATCCGTTGGTATTGTTTTAGTCCTCATTTATGGACAATATTCTAGTGACAGGTTCCAATAAAAATCTGATTAATAACTTTAATTTGTTATTCAAGCTTAACCAAATGTTAAGGACATGGGAGACTTACATTATTATCTTGGCGTTGATGTTCATTGATCAGAGCAAGGCATCCATCTCACCCAAACCAAATACATCATTGATCTCCTTGATTGGGTTGCCTTCTCTATCAAACCATGCTCTACACTAGCTATTATTGGTATGCAATTATCTCTTTATGATTTAGATTCTATGGATAACCGTCGACAATATATATATATATTATATAGTGTGTTGGGCGCCTTTCCATATTTGACACACACTTGACCTTATAATATTGCTTATGTTGTAAACAAGCTTAGTCAATTTCTTCAAAATTCCATTTTCGTACATTGGCAAATCGTTAAACGATACTCTACATTATGGTTTGTTTCAAACAAAAGTCAGATCATCTATCTCTTATTACATACATTGATGTTGAATGGGCTTGCAGTATCGATTAGGGTTGTTAAGAAGAATAGCAAATTATGAGTTTTACTTTAGGAAAATACCAAAAATAATTTTAAATTGTTAGAATAGCAAAACATAAAAATTTAAAAAATAAATAAATGAAATAATCTCTTAAATGCCCCTACCCAATTTAAAAAATACAATTGTTTACCTAAACTCCAAATACACTGCAATTACAATAACATATGCTACATAAAATTTTTTCCCAAAAAACATAAAGATTAGAAAATTAGCCTTTAATGGAAAGACCTCACACTTGCAAAAATTAAAATCTCAGCTAGTGATCATTTTTTTCTTGGACTTCGACCGGCTACTTTCTTCTTTCATTCAAAACCCTAAAGAAAGTTTGAAAATCCATCTGTTCATCTTCTTACTAGTTTTCTCCCATATCACATTTGTGCAATACGCGATTATTCCAAATCTCTTCCTTTTCTTTGATTGCTTTACTTTGCATTGCTTCATAAGAACAACTGAACTTCGGTTGCTTTACTTTGCGTTGCTTTCAGAAGAATTCCGCACGCCTTTACTTCATATTTAGGTTATTTTGTAACGTATTCTGTTTCTCATATAAATTTTCGAACGAAACAATAGTTTCTTCATATTTAATCAAATTCTTTGACGCCATTACAGTCCTTTAGTTGTCCTATTGATTCAAAATTATTGTTTAGGCTCTGTTTGTTCAAATTTCTTCTTCGAATATCGCCATGCAAAGCATGGTTATGACTGTATTTTGGAAAAATTGAATATCGCCCTTGTTGTCGGCTTTGTAATTTTGGAAGGTTCGAAAGAGACGATATAGTTTGAATTAAAAATTTGTTGTTTTTAATTATATGATATATATAGAGATAACAATTGATTTGTTTTTAATTCTATTTGTTATTATTATAAAATAAAACATACAACAGTTTTGTCCTCCATTTTAGGAGCAAAAAAAAAAAGGATTGCTTTCTATTATTTGTTTCTGTTTTGAAGGTTTATTATTTTATAAATTGTAGAAAATCTAAAGATGAGGACGAAGAAGGGTCAAGGAGAAAAGCGAAGAAGTGACTCATTACAGTCTTCTGGATACCCTGGTTCAAAAAAACCATTGTCAACGGGGGTCCAAACTCTTTCAAGCTCTTCAGACGAGGTATTCACATATATTTTTTCGAGAATTTTTCTAAGTATAACAAAGTTGTACATTCTTATAACTTACTGTATGGTTCATTACAGGATATAACAGAACATACAATGACCAAAGGGTCAGGACGCAAGAAAGAACTTCTACAGACATCCAATAAGAGGGGATGAAGGACCCTCCAAAGGAAGAACCAACCATACATAATTTAAAATTTGAAGTTTTCTAATTTTCAAGTCAATCTATAAATAATTAGATCGTGTATATTTTATCAAATTCAAATTGCAAACTTTATTTTCTTTTGAAACGTTTGACAACATTTATGTTTTAAAAAAGTTAACTTTCCACGTTTTGCATCTTTATAACAAAATTTAACTTTCTATGTATTTCCATCTTTATTGAATTGTTAGCCAAATTGGAGGAGCCTGATTTATAATTTGCTTCGATTTCTTTGTTAGATTCGACATAGCAGTAAAGGAATAAAATGAGAAAAGTAGGCTGGATTGTGAAGACTATGAATAAATGGTCAATTTAAAATCACTCTTGGTGATTTCAAATCAAAATTTAAAATTAATTTTTAAATAATATTTATTGAAAATATATAAATGATATTAACAATGTCATCCTAAAATTTTGGAATTATGGTTGACATTATTTTAGGGGAATCAATCATTTATCACGATATTTATGGATGAATAAAATTTTTCTTAAACTAATGATATAAACATTAAATGCATCGTAATTGGGAGAATAAAATCATTTTATGGAAGAATCGTTAAATGAAGTATTTTATGGAAGTTTTGATTTCAATTTATTACACTATTACAAATTTGATTTTTCTTGATGCACACAAATTTTGATTTCTTGATGGTCATGGAAAATGGCTAATACAATGTTTATCTTGACGGACATGTACGTCAAGCAAAGTCTTCTTATTTTGTTGAAGAAATACGAAAAAAACGTATAAAAATGTGGATTCTTGCTTTTCTTGATGGGCAAAGTTCCATTAGTTTTGTTGATGGTCCGCAAACGTCAAAAAAACTATTTCTGGATGGACTATAAACATAAAAAATAATATATTAGTTGATTGACAATGTCGATCAAGTTAGTTAGGTTTTTTTTTATGGATGAGGCTCATCAAGGGATGAATTTTCTTGATTTACTTCACACCAATGGCCATCATCGAAAAAAATTAATATATTTGTTTTGAATTTCTTGATGGGTTTACGATTTCTTGATGGACAAAGACAAAAAAAAAAAAAATCATGGACAAGGTCCATCAAGAAAAATGATATCTTAATGGGCATTGTCCATCAAGAAAAAAAAAATATAATTTTGGGTTTAGGATACGATCATGGGCAAAACCCATTAAGAAAAATGATATCTTGGTAGACATTATCCATCAAGAAAAAACTATTTTGTATGAAGCACGAAATTCGGACCCTTGTTAATAGAGTTCAGAAAATACGATATTCATCAATAATATTTTTAAATATTTACTAATTTTTTTCTAATTATTATTTTCTATTAAGCAATAATACAATATTACTTTTCTAAAAATTAACTGTTGTAATTATAATTAGATTGAAATAAGTGACTTTATCAAAATTAAATTAGTTATTGTGTTCCACTTTAATGAGTTGAATTGAAAGTTTGTAATTTAGAATTTTTAAAATTTGTAGAACTTGTAGAAGCTAACCAACATGATCTTAGCACAAGAATCATTGAGGAGGAATTCAATTTTAGCACAGAGCTAAGGAAAAGTAAAATAGAAAATAAGAATACAATTTTAGGAAAGGATACAATTTTATATTCAAAATTTGGAGATTTTTCAACTAAACTTTCAAAATCAAATAATAAAATAAATAATTATTACTATATATATAATATGAAAACAATGAAGGATAAATATGAAAATTGTGTATTTGTATGATATAATAAAATGTTGCTGAGTATTAACCATACCTTATGAAAGGTACAATGAATAAATTATATTATCAATCATTTTATGGATAACAAAAAAAGTATGAATTAAATAGCTATTAGTATATATATATATATATTAACAAAAATAAATGGTTAATTACTTGATTTGAAACCTACAAATTCGAAAATCTGGTATAAATTACAGGCATAAATCTAGAAGATATTATTCAATCACATCAATCCCAAAAATAAATATTTATTTAATATTTTTATGAAACTGAATGATTTTCAAATACAATGTATTGTATGTTATATTCTATCATTTTAACCTACACAAATACATTGTATCTGCGAGAAAGGAATTTTCCTCTATAAAAGGGTAAAATCGGCTGAAAAATGGTAAAATAAATATCTACATCAGGCGGTTTTGATATAAATCAAAATATTTTTGGGATTTTCTATTTTCCAATTTGTTATGCATTATTTTGTCATTCTCACGGTTTTCTCTATTGGTAATCCCTAGTCTATTACGACACACTGCATTTTTCTAAGGTCATCTCTTATTTCTTAGGCTTCTAAGCAGCAACAAGTTGTTGCTCGTTCTAGTGTTGAATATGAGTATAGATCCCTTGCTCGTATTGCTACTGAGTTAAGTTGGATACAATATCTTCTATCTAAAATTGGTTTTAGTCCATCTAAAGCTCCTATTATTTTTTGCGATAATGTAAGTACCCTTTCTCTTGCTGTTAACCCTAGTGTTTCAATCTGACAGTAAACATGTTGAATTAGATATTCATTTTGTTTGGGATAAAGTTGTTGCTAAGGAGCTTGATATTCGCTATGTGCCTTCTCTTCATCAACTTGTAGATACTTCATATTTTGTGACATTCAATCTAAACTTGTGATTTCAATCACCTACTTGTTCGAGAGGATGTTAGAGCATAAGATTGCTTCTGGATTTTTTCACTGGTTTCTTTTAATTGGTATTCTTTTCTGTATAGAAATATTTTACTTTTTTCCTTTGCAGTCAAGATTATGTAATCTTTTATATTTTTTCCATTTCTTGATTATTTATTTCCTTCTATGTCAAAACTTTGTAATGCCTTTATAGTGCAACATTTCTATGGACAATATGAGTTGAACTTTATTACCCTAATTTCTCCTTCCTGCCCTCTGCCTCCATCCTTTCATTATTTGGTTCCTTCTAACTTTTGTCTCATAGTATTGATATTTTGGTTAAAAAAAAAATGATATTGTAAAAGAAAATTTTTAGCAAATTCTATTACTCATATGATTGATATGTTATAGTGATAAAAGACTATCATTAATAAAATCCAAAATTTTACTTTAGCCAAATATTTTAATTTCTTTTGCTATTTTTAAAAATATCCCTATATTAAATAAATGTGCTACTAATACCACCTACTATTATTAGCACTTATATTCTCTTTTTATTTTAAAAAAGTATCAATATTCTCCTATGTTTCCTTTGATGGATTCAAAAGTGTGAAGGTGATTTTACATTAAAATTTAAATCAAACTTTGGTTTGATTCTTTCATTATTACCTTTTCTTTCCTACGAAAACTTTGTATGGTGTATTTCAACGTAATTTTATTTGGCACCAACACAACTTGTGATAGAATTTGGAAACAAACAATGAACCTAATTATAATATCAATACACAGTTCCTAAAATCACCCCAACTCCAATAATAATATAATAGTAGGTTAGTTTCGAAGTCAAAAGATTTTATTTTTCTATGTCTCACACCTGTATATTTGTTTTAACAAACAAATATCAGAGTGAATAATTACAAAATAAAAAAACCAAATCATGATTTTTAAAATTTAAAACAAATAGTAAAAACCAAACCAAACTAAATAAATTTAATACTTCGAAATCCAAATTTGATCCTCTCATGGAAGGGAACATCATTCTCAAGCAATTTTGAGGTATGCATTATAGTTTAATTAAAATAAAAAGGTTCAAATATAATTTTATTTTAAAAATTATAATGTCTTTGAACGACTAAATTTAATCTTTATTAAAAGAAATAAGAAAAAAAAACTAAAAGTGAACAGATGGTAAATTACAAGAACAAGATGGTATTTTAATTTAAAATAAAATTAATTTTTTTTTTAAAAAAAGCATATAGAATAAGCATCCACTATAAACAATTGATTTTTATTTTCTTTCTAATTGTTTATTAAAGGCTGAAGGATATTATCTAGAAATTGGAACATTGAGCAGATTCCATATATATACACGCAGAATAAGCGATGGCTTCTCTTTATGAAAAGAAGTTTCCCTTTTGCCAAATTCCATTTCTTTCAATTTTATATTCTCATTTAACTTTTTGTAGAGTGTTTGATAAAAATAGTTTGGATTTGGAGTATAGATTATTTTAATTTAGATTATAATATTATGTATATGATGCATAAACTATTTTAATTTGTTTGATAAGAAAATAGAAATGTTGTAGTACTGAATAAAAAGATGATAAATGTCAAGTAAATACTGCACCAAAGTGAGAGTTTTGAAATATTGTTTATCGTAGATAATTGGAGACTTTTAAATAGTATTTACTGTAGCAAGAGATGATTATTATAATCATAGATAATTTTTGTCCCAAACGATCTCTTATTGTTTATTTTGTTTTTCTTTTTTCTTTGTTTTTGAAAAGATAAGTGTCACCACAATGTTGCATATATAAAACAAATGTGTTAAATTTAATTATCTTAGTTTGACTTAAAAATTTTCATTTGGAGAATGAGTGGTATGACTTAAATTTCCTTTTACTAAATTAATGATTAAATATAATATAAACATTAAAAAATTATAACAAACTGGCAAAATATTTACATTGTATAGAATAATACGCACACAGGCCACAATGAAAAATACCAAAATGCCCCAATCAACAATGCGATTACTTGGTCACTCATTCGCGTAATATCTTGGGTATACGATCTTGTACCAATATCGTTTAGATTTGGGTACGACATAATCGTTTAGGTACCAATATCCAACGTTTTTTTTTTCAAGATTCTAAGTATACGATTGTTTAGATTTGGCTACTAAGGATCATTAATTAAATAATTTTTTTCAAGATTCCAATTGTTTAGATTTTGGCTACACAATCGAGCCAAATCTAAACGATTTTTGTCAAGATTCATGTATATGATCGTTTAGATTTGACTACCAAAATCTAAACGATTTGTTTTCAAGATTCTTTGGTATTTGGATTTGCCTATCCAAATCTAAATAATATATATATTTTTTAAGATTTGTTTTGTACACGATCGTTTAATCTAAACGAATATTTTTCAAGATTTTTTGTAGACAACCCAAATCTAAACATGTATCAATATCCCAACGGTTTTTGTCAAGATCTTTTATATTTAGTATAGGATCTTGAACCAAATAATACTTTGAAAAAAAACATGATTAATGATTGAATGAAAACAAAGATCATGATGTCAAAAAAATATAAAAGAAAAATTGGAGAAGAAGAGAAGAAGGAAGGTGTAAAGTAAGGACATACCTGAAATATTTTAAAAAGTGGTCGGGTTTATGATTTTTTTTTATTATTTTGTTACATAGACGGTAAATATTTTGGTGTTTTGTTATATTTATGAAAATTAATCATATATATATATATACATGCATATCATTAATTCGGGTTGGATTGGATTGAATCAAATTTTTTTAACCCAATCTAAAACCCAACCCAACCCCAAAAAATTAAAACTTTTGAAGTTAACCCAACCTAAATTTTAAACTAACAAGATTGAGTAATCCAAATTATTCAGGTTGTGATTTGGTTTAAAGGAGCCAAATATGATCCAAATCTAAATTTCAATGGACAAAAACAACAAAATTGGGGAAATTAGTTTGGTTGTGAAAACAAATACCTCAACTAAGCAAACATATGTAACAAACAGAAGGGTTTGGATTAAGAGAGAGTTGGTATTGGGAAAAACCTTCCACCTTTACTAAAAAAAATATAAAGAAATTAAAAGAAAACCAATAAAATTGGAAAAACAAAATATTTTTCGTGGAAAATTTCCAACTTGAAAATCTGTTACAATCAACGAAACAATTCTCGAGCACTTTCTTAAAGGTTACAACCATTCATACACCCTTTTTACCACTCTTTAACTAGAGAATACAAAATGAATTTAATTAGAGTTGATACACAAACTTAAAGTATTTCTAACTTAGACAACTTGAAATTAGAAGTACAAACTCGCATTTTAGGGTTTTTATGCTTAGAGTACATTCTCATTCTTCAATTTATCCGATGTGAGACATACCACACTTCAAATATTTTACCAATATTTTCTGAACATCTTCCCAAACAAGAAAATTAGTTTGTTACACAAACACCTTTTAAACTTATATTTCTTTTGTCGAAGACATTCTGATGTACCAACCAATAATCATTTTCAAAAGGATTGTTCTTATGGCAACATGAGGGTCCTTGCTTAATCATAATTTCTTAAAAAAATTGCAGAGGCTTGTGGATACTCTTGACGAGAAGACTCATTTGTCTGTTGTACTTCAGTCTCTAGGATGTATAACTTAGACAACAATGCCTATTTTTTAAACCAAGGAGAAGGAAGTTGAAGAGTTTGTCAAAAACTAGATTCTCAATTGTGATTCTATAAGTTTCCATCACTGATTCTGTCTAGTATTTCTTGAGTATTACTCGATTGGTAGATTCATGATTGTTAACGCTTCTATTTCAGGAAGTTGGAGATAATAAAAAATCTCTTGGGAGAATAGATGTGCGCATTGCTTGGAGATAACCATGGTTTGTTGTGTTTACACCCTTTTTTAATGCCCACAACATGTTTGATGAAATGACTTAATGATGATATTGGTTTTTCTTTTGGGTCATTGGTTGTTGATAACAATCCACTAGTCAGATTATTTGAAATTTTAGCTTATTGGTTGGTTATTTAAATTTTTCTATGAAATGGGGTGATACTGAAAAAGTTGTAGAGCTTGAGTTTGATTGAACACATGTCTTCCATATTTTATTCGAGTTAATGTGTAGAAAATGGTAAGGCGTCTTTTGGGGTTCTTGAAGTTGTTGACCTTATAACTTTGGATTAAAAAAAATTGTTTGTTGTCTAATAATTAGTGGAGTAAATTAGAGGTACTTCCCTCTTATATTCAATAGTAAAAGTTAGTCCACCACACTACTGAATAATTTCTTTGAACTTTGTGAGATAATGTAAGTAGAAAAAATTGTTTTTTTTTTATCTTTGAAGTTGTTAAGTCCACATAAAGCAATATCTTGAGTTGTGCTTATTTAGTTAGAATTTAGAAATGGTTTGATTAATTAAGAGGTTGTAAATGACTAAATTTACTTTAAAACTTGGTCGTCAGAACTTTGGCAATCTATTTCAACGCTATGATTTTGCTTATTATAAAGTCTAGTTGTCTCCTGCAGGGAAATAGTTTATTTCATTCTTAGATAATCAGTCTACCATTTGTTTCTTAGTTGGGTATAGATTGCAATTGAGCTTGAATAGGTTGATAATAATTATTGTGATGCTATTGTCGATGGATCAAATGTTGTTTGCTTTTGTCATTGTCATTCTGCTGTTGATTACCTTATCTATTGCCTTGATATTTCTCCTACTCTTGCTTCTATTTCATAGGTACTGTTAGTTACCACCATGGTTGAGTAGTCTTGG
>JBBPDI010093141.1:0-11762 GCA_037974545.1 Cucumis variabilis | reverse complement strand
AACCCTATTTTGTTACATTTAGGAAATGTAATGCATGTTAATCACTAAAATGTTTAGTTGTAATTAGAGTAAAATCCAATCCTAATTTCTGCTGTGCATGTCTATCGTTTCCATCAAGGCTGCAGTGGCTCCGTCGGGTATCGGTGCTGAAGACTTTGAGGAATTGAGAAAAATCATGGCGAAAGAGGCTAGGGAGCTGTCACAAAATGTCACCTCAAGAATATTTAGAACAAGTTTACAAGTTTTTTTATTGTTAATCTAAACCTTAAATCTAATTAGGAGTTTGTATTAGCTAGGGAAAGCTTGGTAGAATTGGTTCTAACCAAGCTATATAAGACTCGTTCCTCAATAAAAGGTGATTTGGTTAAACAATCGTATAAGAATGTAAACAATTGTGTAAGACAAGCTAGACGATCATATAATTATTATAATAAAAAGATAATATAAAAGAGATAGAGCGATCATATAAGAGACTGAATGATCGTATAAGAAGATAGACAATCGTGTAACAGGTTAAACAATCATGTTAAACGATCATATAGATAAGGCTAAACGATTGTGTAGGAAATTAAAGAGGTTCTCAAGGTTAATTACTAAATTAGTGGGGTGGTTTCCAAGTGTCACGGCATGTAAAGATTTGGAATTTAGTTAAGTAGTAGCTGACAAAATTATAGGAGTTTAAAGAATGAGTAATCCAAGTTAAAATTAATATAAATAAAAGAAGAAGACAAAAGGAAAGGATGACTAATCTGAGATTTTACAAAGTGAAAAGCTAAGAGATTGGATGTGTTGCAGAGGAGGGCTAGACATTCTGAGAAAGAGAATTTAAACAGTAAGTGATTTTCTA
Source organism: Cucumis variabilis (assembly GCA_037974545.1). Classification (NCBI taxonomy): domain Eukaryota; kingdom Viridiplantae; phylum Streptophyta; class Magnoliopsida; order Cucurbitales; family Cucurbitaceae; genus Cucumis; species Cucumis variabilis. Next base: position 10,915 of record JBBPDI010093141.1, on the reverse strand, counting down.
AAATATGTTATTAAATCGATCTTAAAAGCTTTCTTCTAATCTTATAGTGATTTGTATTGATATTTCATACATGAATGTTTGTAAAGAGATTTCAAATGAAAGCTCATATTATGTTTTATGTGTTTCAAATGAATGAGAAATTGTGTACAAACCATTAGTCCTTTTTTTATCAATGAGCTAGTTGTTATGTGCACATAATGAGTATAAAGGTAGCCATGTAGAGAAGGCCTGCATGATGGAATGAGGCAGGACAATACATAAAAGATGTGTATTACGCTAGGAAGCCTAAGCAACAAGGAATGAACCGATCAAGGATGTTGTTGTTGAAAGGCAATCACAATAGTCCATGCATGAGAATAGTTCATGTCTTGGTGAAAGGAATAAGTGAAACTAATGTGTACTTATGACTTGAAACATGTTATTGAATTTAGGCAATGAGCCTATGTTTAAACGAAAATGATTTATGAACTGTATTCCCAAAAGATTTTCAAAGCATCACTCACTAAGTTTTTTGACTTACGTTTTAAGTTTTCTCTCTCCATGTTGTATGAGGTAAGTGATCATTCAAGTAGCTAAGCGATCGTGTTTGAAAGAATAAGTGATTAGAGCTAAGTGATTGTTCAAGAAGCTACACGATCAGACTAAGAACCTAAACGATCATTAAAGATTGAAGACTTTTTGCATTTCTTGGTTTAATTCTTGTTGAAAAAATTTGTATCATGTCCGGTTCTGTTGTAGAAACTATCGATTGGAATTAATAAGAGAACTTTTGTAAATCTTGAATCCTAGGAAAACTTAAATCTTTTGAAGATCTTGGAAGGTTAAGTGTTGAATGAAGTTAAGGTTAAAAAGAGTTATAAAAAGGGTGTCGTGGTTCTTGAAAAAGAGAGAAATTGTAGTTGTGCCAAGGGTTTAAAAGCAAGGTGTTTAGAGGTTAGTTGAGGGTGTCTAGGTGGCCAAAAGAAAGAAGAAAACCTCTAAATTAGTGTTGTTAGCGTTTAGCACTTATCTAGGTGGCTAAGGCTTGTTGGTTGGGCATTGGGCGAGAAGAACCTCTATATGGTGTCATAAGTGACTAAGCTTAAGTGTGTGCTTGGCTAGGCAAGAAAGACTTGTCACTTAGAAGTTATTTAAGGTGTTAAGAGGTTAGGCGAGAAGGCTGGATCGCATAGTGTTGGGCAAAGAGCATTGCCGTAAGAAAGTTATAGAGGTTAGCTAGGTGTTTGACACTAGGCATTTGGCTTGTAGTTGATACTTAAACGTTTTAGTTAGGCGAGATAATGAAGAGGTGGAGTAGATGAAGTGCTTTACAGGTGTCCTTTGCATGCTTAAATTAAATTTTGGCTAGTAGGTTACTTCATATGGACATTTCTCCTAATTCACTTGTGTGTTTTGGTTGAAAATACTCTAAAAAGATCATATATTGAATCAAGTTTTTAGACTGGGGCTACTGAACGCATTTGAATAGAGGAGGTTTGAGTTTGAATTGAAGAAGGTCAGTTTTTGGAAGAATCTAAGCAAGGTACACTTCCAGAAGGTTACAAAGCTCATCACTTAGAACTTAGAGTAAAAATTTTGTGGCAAGCAAGTTAAGACATTCTTAAGTAATTTTGTATAATAAAGTTTCCTCAAAATAGTTGTAAATATTTAGTTATTATTTTCCAAAATTATGTTATATTTCTTGATGAAAAAGTGGTTTCTAGGCAAGTTTGTAGCTGGTCGAGTGACAGGGTAAGCTATACGAGATGAGTGCACGAGTTAAAGGAAGATGAGAGTAGTGATCCGTTGAGGCCTGTATGTTGACGCACAGTTTATGCACAGCAAGCAACACGGAAAGCGCGTGCGGCCAAGGAGGCGCGCGACAAGCCTCTTGCGAGGTTAGTACGCAACAAGGCCTTCCCAGGCCATATGTGCACATGCCAGCCTTTGCCCCCCATTCCTAAGCGTCAACATATGTCAAGACATGTTTTTGGGCCTTTTTAGTGATTTTTGGAAGTTTTAAGTAAACTTTTGGTATTTTCATGGTTAAGGAAAATAAATGGATTATTTTACTACTATTTTAGGTTAAGAAGAGACCGGGCAAATCTATAGACCAAAGACTTAAGCTTGTATCTCTTAGTGAAAAATAAATTTATTTAAGTGATTTCAAGCATGTTCTTAAGCTATTGTTCATGAATGTTTTATCTTAAATGTTTAAGCTATTTTACCAATGACTTTCAAAGCATGTGATTATTTAAAGGTACTTATTCAAACATATTGTTTACTGAAAAATGTTTATGGCATATTAGAAAATGAGTTATTCAAGTATTATGAGATTTAAAGTCTCTTTGTGCAAAAGGATTCTTTAAGGAAGTTTAAAGGATATGATTTTATAAATGTTTTATCGAAACTAAGATGTCTCAAACAACCCTTAATGGGGTAGGATTACGAGGCACTAAGAAAATTGAGGTAAGGACACTTATCTTCAGGATTGAAGCTAGGGACGCTATCTTCCAATAACATACGGGATTGGGGATGTCCATCTCTAATAATTTGAAGTTGGTATCGAGTAATCTCTACCACCTCTCAGGAATAGATACTTGGTATTCGAGCATGAAATACAAGGATCTAAGTTATTGTTTCTTAAATGTTTATTATTCATTGTTTAGTGTTCATTATTCAAAGGATTTATGAATTGATGCTTTAGAAAGATTTATGAAAAGTTATTTAGAAAAGCTATCACTCACTAGGCTCGTTTAGTGCACACTCTTCAAAATGTTTTATCACTTTTCAAGTAGAGATCGTGTCCTCGGAGTCTGAATCACTGCTATCTGTTTGCTGAACGATTTTGTTTAAATATCGTATGTGTCTTCTTCTTATGTCTTATGTTAAGTTGGTCTCTTGTGGTATCATACTTAGGTTTGGGAATGTTGGTTTTGGATTATGTTTAATGTAAATAAAGTTAAGTTATGTATGTATAAAACTTATATAAAGTTTACTTAATAAAAGATGTTACTCAGTTGTGTTTAAGAATTTTGTGTTTTAGCTTCTACCTGTTTATTGTTTAAAGGTTAAAGTTTTAGGGTCAACTGGTGTCGTTCTTGAAAGGAGCGATATTGGTTGGCTTCATGCCACATCTCAGACCTAGTAAGAAGGTGCTCGAGTAAGATGTGACAAGTTTACTGATTTAATTTTCGCTTCGTAGTTTTTAGTTAAGTTTTATTTAAGTTGTGTTAAGTAATTTGGAATAGGGCGTGACACAAGCCATGGTTATGAAGACTTCAAAAGAGCTCAAGGTGAGTTGAAAAAGGATTTCTTTGAGAAGAAAGAAGTTAAAGAATTTTATCATGGTTAAAACCAATGATTAAACTTGAGTTTTCTTATTGCTTCAAGGCAAGAGGAGACGGGACAAGTATATAGACCAAGGAGCTAGCCAAAAGTTGTGAGTGACACAAAATGATTTTGCAATGAATTTATGAACTTGTTTTATTTAAGTTATATTTCCAGCATGCTTTGAGTAAAATGTTTCAAGTTATATTGAGTTAAATGATTAACAAAGCATGAGTTTCAAGTTTAGAAGGAGTTTGAGAAGATTTATAAATAAGTATGCATGCCGCTAAATTCTAAAGCATTCGAGTAAAATATGTTCCTTGAATATGAGATTTGTAAAGAACTTGTTGAGTTTACAAAGGTAGCTTAGTTAAAGATATGTTAAGCAAGAAGGAAACCATGTACCCATATATTATATTTTGTTATTAACGTTGAGTGTACTTCATGACAACGATGCCATTGGAAGTATCAAGCGTGCTCCATTATGACGGAGACGATGGGAGTACTAGGCGTGCCCTACTACATCATAGACTCTCAGATTATATTCCATTGTTGAGATTGAGTGTACTCCATGACAACGATGTCGTCGAGAGTGCCAGGTGTGCCTCACTACGACAAAGAAGATGGGAGTACTGGACGTACCTCACTACATCGTAGAGATTGAGAATGTTGTATTGTCATGCTAGTTGATCATAAGTCATGAAATGGTCTCACAAGAAATACTTGCCTGAGAAGTGTTTATAGAAATTCTTTCAAAGTTTTTGCATACTTATTTCTGTAGTAAGCATGTGTTTTGTTTTTAGAAGCTATCACTCATCGGGCTTTATAGCTCACTCTTCCATGTTTTAATTTTCTTACAAGTAGAGCATGGTTATGACGCCTAGTTTCAAATGCACCTGCATTGCTAGAGTTTTTATTTATATTTTAAACATGACTCATTTCTAGACATGTGTGATGGTCTTTAATTGATTTAGTTTTGAGCTTGGCTTAAGAGTTTGTATTAGATTAGTGAGAACCCATTGTGTTTCTGAGACTCTGAATGTTTCATATGTTTATATAAGACTCTTTTTTAAAACAGGTTGTCCATTGGTTGGATGCTTGAGTTATTCCAAAGTTTTATGTTTTAAAGTTTTAAGCGTTTTCCGTAATGTCTTTGCTGGGACAAATATTAACTCGTTTAAAGATAGCTTACTCTCAATTCTTATCATGCATATGTTCAGTATTCTTATATTTTTATGCAGAATATGAAAGTAGACTTCAATACAAACCCAACAACATGAAAATCACCTAAATCGGAGTTCAAATGAAGGAGAACGGACAAATTAAAAATAAGGGGCACATTGGTAAATATTGAAGAAGATGGACACGTGTCAACCCCTCACTTGCACCTGCCCAGTCTCGAAGTCACGAGTTCAAACCTCACAAGACACATTTTTATCCAAATTACTTAAGACAAAAACGACGTCGTTTTAAGGCCCTCACGCGCGTCCCTGAAGTCACAAGTTCGAATCTGTCTTCATGCACAAAATAACCACTTATTTCGAGTCTCAATCCATGTCTTCGGCAATCCACCACTCTTCGTGCATCACATGGCGCGATCTCAGCGCCCGTGCCTCTTTAGCCACCCGAGTTCGAATCCAGCCGACGTTGTTTTATTCTTTTTCCATTTTTCCATGGCATTTTTGTGATTAATTGCCAAATTTCTCAAATTTCTCCAACTTTCATCAATTTTTTTTTTGGGAATGGGCTTGGAAATATTCAATTCAGTATTCCTCTAAAATTAGTCTCAATTTCTCCCAAATTCCAAATTCTTTACCATCATTCTATAATTTTTAGATCTCCAACAAATTTTTCAGAATTATTGAAGATGCAAGGCTAATTTCTTGAGGTAATTTGGATTTAGGTGATTCTAATCTTTGAGAATTTCATTACTTTGATTTTTCATTATAATTAGGGTTTGATTAATCTTTTATCTTGATGTAATTTTTGTTAGAATCATCAATCAATTATATCAAGAATTAGATCTTTGATCCAATTTTATTAATTCTTGTAATTTTGATTCTTGATCTTTGATTTTTTGGTTCAATCTTTGTAAGCAATTAACCCTAAGTATATCAATTATTGCAAGATTAATTGAATTACTTGTTTCTACATAAAAATTCTCTTGATTCTTGATTTTATCTCTCCCATTCTTGAAATTGTTTGATGTCTTATGAATTTCAATTGTTCTTGAGTCAGTTCTTGAAAATTAAATGCATTCTTTTTTTGTACACAAATTAATTCCTATTTAATTCCTTGGTTGAAATATTATGAATGATCTTGTAATCTTCTTTAAAGAACAATTAGGGGTTTAGTTAAGATTGCAAGAATTAAACTAGTTCCCCATGAAATTCATCTCTTTTCTTGAATTTTGATTCAAAATTCTTCCAAGATCAAGCAATTTGATCTTGTGAGAAATCTTGAATAAAAAACTCCCTCTTAATTAAGCATGATTCAATTTTCTTCACTTTCTTGATTCAATGATAAGATTAAATTCATGCCTAAGCTCATTCCTCACTTCGCTTCTTGGGATTCAATCTTTAATATCTCATTTTTGTTAATTGTATTGCATACTAAATTTCTCTTCTCATTCTCTCTTATAATTTTCCAAAAATTGTTTTCAATGCTTTTCTTTTCTTTTTGTTACTAATCTCAATCTTTTCAAGCATTACATTCAAGAAAATATCTATCCTACACTCTCTTGGGTTCGACACTCGTGCTTGCACCTATCTACGGTAAAAGTCAAGGGTAAACTACAAATAATTTTTTGTCAAGGCTGTTTAGGTAAGTACCCTTTGCAACCACTTTAATTTCCGAACATAAATGTGTTACCTATATACTTTGCATAATTCTTTACTTTTTGCATATCAATTCTGACCTTATCAATCTTTATAAGAGATAGTTTTAAGTTCAGGTTAAGCAGAGTTGACAGGTATTGTTTGAAGGAGAACAATGTTGTTCGACTTCACATTGTTGTCTGGGCCTAAAGAGGAGGTGCACAGAACGAGGTGTGACAATCTTGGTGCACAATCTTATACCAAATCTAAATGAAATGATCATGTACCAATATCTAAACAATCATGTACCAATATCTAATTGATCTTGTACCAATACGTAATGATCTTGTACCAAATCTAAATGATCTTGGTACATGATTTTGTACCAAATCTAAATGATCTTGGTACACGATTTTGTACCAAATCTAAATGAAACGGCCGTTTACCAATATCTAAACGATCTTGGTACAGGATTTTGTACCAAATCTAAACGATCTTGGTACACAATCTTGTACCATCTAAATGATTTTGGATACATGATCTTGTACCTAAGATCGTTTAGATTTTAGTAAACGATATCGTTTAGATCTATAAGTTATCTATCTAAGATAGATAGTGATCTATCTGTCTATTTCTAATAGATAGACAGAGATAGATAGTTATAGTACGTGGTCTATTTCTATCTATCTGGGATAGATGACTGATTGTTTAGATCTTGATACACGATCGTGTAGTAAAAAGAAGAAGAAGAAGAATGAGACAATACTTGATAATGAAAAAAATAAGAAGATCAAGTTGAAGATGAGAGATGACAAAGAAGAAAAAAAAATTTAAAAAATGAGATGCAGAAATCGCGAACAAGAAGAACTGAGAATATGAAGAAGGAGAAATAATAATATGAAGAAAATGTCAAGACATTGAACACGAATTTAAAACCCAACAAGGAAAATTTTGAAATTTTTTAAAATACAAGGGTGGCTTCATAGGCTTTTACTTTTTGTTACATGGGTCTTAAATATTTTTGTGTTTTGTTGTATATATGTAAATTAATCTAAAAATAATTACTTTTTTTCAACTCTTTTATTAATTTATTTAAATTTGATGGAGAGACATTTTTTAATGGATCTTTTAAAAACCGACAAAATATTTAAACACTATATAGAACAATTTTGAAAATAAAAAAAGCCCACAGGCCCACAATGAGAAATACCAAAAATGTCCCGTCAAGACGTGTATAATCGGCCACATGCACACGTGTAATTCTTTTTCTAAACGATCACAATAAGCGATCATGCAAGCAATGTTAGATTTTTTTGACGAACATGAAATTAGTTTTATTTTATTTAAAGAAAGATAAAATATCTTCCTTACCTTTAGGATCATTTATAAATATCTTTTAATAAAGAGTTAAAAGATCTTCCTTAAATATCTTCTTTAAAGAAGAAGATAAAAGATATTGCTCATATTTATGAATATTTTATCGTAAAGAAGTTTTTTTTCTTGGCTTTTTAAAAAACAGAAGTTCTCTGAACGTAAAATCCATTCTTCATAGCTGCTGTTCAGAAGTTTATATTTTTGGTGAAGAATCTGCACGAAGGTAAACCAATTACCTTTTTTATTTTATGAAGAATTCTTGATATCTTCTTTAGTGGTTTCAGTATATATGAGATAAGAGACTTAAAGAAGATCTTGAAGATCTGATAAAGTCTTTAAATTGTTAAGCTTCTCGCAAGTTTTTGTGTGTGAATTACTAGATGTCTATTAGAAGAAATTCATGTGACCGAAGAAAGTTTTCGAAGGTATCTCAGTTATCCTCTGTGGTATGACAGATTATTAAAGATCGTCAAGTGATTTGATTGAGTATCGATTGATAAGAAATATGAATGAATGTTGAGATAATTGTAATGCGGTCAATGAATTCAAGGAGTGCCTGAATTCGTCTTCGAGGAGATTCACGATTACCTTCAGTTTATTTTAAGTCATGGTGATAACTTATCAAAGTAGCTTTAGATTTAAGTTACTGCCTTTTGAATTTCAATAATATTTCTTATCTGAGCAAAGAAGCTCATCAGATGTAGGTCGTATTTGTCAAACTGGGTTATCAAAGCCTTCTGTGTTATTTATTCATTTTGTTACTTTAGCTATTCCTATAGTTAATCACGTTAGTCATAGCTGGAGGATATTATTTATCGTTTCATCTATTTTTGAGATAGTATTAACACGACTGTGTAGTTCTTTTTAACAATGAAAAAATACTTCAAATCTAAACAACCGTGTTGACCTTGCTAAACAATCGTATTGACCATGCTAAACAATCGTGTTGACCATGCTAAATAATCGTTTAGATCATATCCACATGATTTTGTAGTTTTTTTAACCGATTAATCAGGCTATCGTGCATGTTGACTATGATAAGTGATTGTTAGATCGTATCCACATTATCATGTAGTTCTTTTTAAACAATGGAAAAATGAGTTTCAATTTTAAATGATCATGTCAACCATGTTAAACGATCGTGTTGACTAGGTAAGCGATCATTTAGATCATATCTATACGATCTTGTAATTCTTCTTAAACGATGGAGAGAAAGCTTCAAATCTAAATGATCATCTTAACCATGCTAAACAATCGTGTTGACTAGGTAAGTGATCGTTTAGATCATATCAAAGTGATATTTAAACAATTTTGATATTTTAGAAGAGAAGCTGGAGAAAAGAAAGAAAAGATGAAGAAAGAAAGAAAGAAAAATCTAGAAAATGAGCTGAAGAAATCTAAAAGAGAAGATGAATAAATCGTGCAAAGAAGAGGAAATAGAAGTGACTAATCGTACACAACATGATCTATCAAGGGCAAATCTAAATTTATGAAAATATTTTGTCGGCTCCTTGGACTTTTTGAGTTTGTTACACGAGCTCTATGTATTTTAGTGTTTTATTATATTTATGAAAACTAATCATTTTTAAACCTATTCTAGAAAAGCAAATGACCAGACGATTAATTTGAAATCATTATATCCTCCCATTTTGCAAAACTCTTGGACGAAAAAGTTATTTTTCAAAAATATTACTTATGGCATATATTCTTCAAGTATCATATTTGAAGAGAAAGCATATCCACCCAATAAAAAGAGAGATGTTAAATTAAACTAAAAATATTGAAAAAAAACTTGAGGTGCATATTTTAGTACTCTTAATTCATTTTAAGAAAGGTAACCCATTTTATTCCATTGAAGTACATCTCCCAAACCCAAAAGCACATCCCTTTGTATTTTTACACTATATTAAAGCAAACTCACCCTCCCTTTTCTCTCTTTCTCTCCCTCTCTCTCACACGTACGAAACCTTTTTCTTCACATAAACTTCCTAAAACAAGCCTTTAAATTCATGCAATGTTGTTGTGGTTGGTTTCTCCCATATTGATCTCATTTATTTCACTTTGATTACTCTTCTTTACTTTTGAGAGACTTTGGTCATCCACTTCATATTTTTTGCCTCCTTCCTCAAGTTTCTCTTCATGACTATTTCCTTTCCTATCTTTGTATATCATGTACATTATCATTTGGACCATTCCTAGTAGAAATCCCACAATGTTTGGTAGCTGTCAAAATCATAGCCAAAAAAATTAACTATTGAAGGATTTTTTTTCCTTTTTTAAATATGCATATACAAGTAGAAATCGTATAGGTTATTTTTATACTTTTCAATTATTGTTTAAAATTTTTTGATAAGTTTGTAATAGTTGTTGAAAAATACATCTCTTAAAAAATATGAAGCAAACAGATTCAAATCTTACCCAACTTCGTATTATCATTTCTTTTTTCCTTTTTCCTTTTTTTTTCTTTTTCAAATAAGCATATAAATATAGAAATCAGTATCATATATATAGGGTTCTTACCATAAGGAAGTTCATTTTAAGGATTTATTTTCTAGTTCACTAATTTTAGATAACCATACTTACATTTTAAGATATTGTTCAACTGAATTAGGTTTTATAATTGATTATTGTTTCTCGTTCATTTTTATAAGAAAAACTAGAAACAAATAATTGTTCGATAATTATTTATGTTTTCTATTTGTTGAAAAAAATAAATTTATTTAGGAGAATTTTTAAAAATAGTAAATTTTACAAAATATTTACAAGCTATAGCAAATTTTATCATTGATAGTCATTGATATGCTATAGTGATAGAAGATTGTCAATGGTAGAGTCCAAAATTTTGTTATAGCTGGTAAATATTTTAATTTATTTTGCTATTTTAAAAGTAGCCTATTTATTTATAACTATTTATTGTTTATAGTTAAAAAATGTGTTTGATAACAAAAAAAAATTGTCTTTAATCTCATTGGACTTATATAGTGTTTTAATTTCACTTTGACAATTTAATTCCTTCTCTCTTTATCTGTCTTCAAAGTTCATTAAATTAATGTTATTAATTTTTGGTATTGCATTAAGTGAGAGTTTTGACTCATTGTTTGAGTAACATAAATATAGAAAAGTTGTACATTATGGTCCAAATATAGGTCTGAATGTGGAATCTAAGCTAATTAAAGATAATTCAAAGGGAAGTTATAGGCGCAGTAAAACTTAAACTTATATATATATGGATGATAAATAGAGATTAGACTAAGAATAAATGGAAATAAATAAAGAAGGGGTTAGGTTAGAGGCTTTGAAAAAGTGAAGTTTATATGGTAGCTAGAGTTAAGACTTACAGCAATGAAGAGATCTTTGATAAAGAAGCCATAGAAAAACCACATAGTGGCTGATAGTGTGAGAGAAAAGGATAGAAA
>JBBPDI010093130.1:0-11764 GCA_037974545.1 Cucumis variabilis | reverse complement strand
ATTGAGAGAACATAACTAATCAGAAAATAATTATTCAGACAATAGATATGATCCTCATCATCGACAAAATACAAACTAGAAATCGAAACCTTACCTCCAACCCTACCTTGCTCGAATATCCCAAGTGCAGAATATGGTAGTATCCGTAGTGTAGGAAGTGTCCAAATCAGAGGAAAAAAAATACAATCGGCAAATGAGAGTCCAAGCGACAAGGGGAAGTGGATCAGAAAAACGAAGCTCGATTGCATGTTCACCAAAAACAGTGGTGAACATGCAAGCGAATGAGTTTTAGAGGTAAAGTGTAAAACTCAGTCGTTCAACGAAACCGGAAGAAGAAATGGATGAGTTTAAGAAGAAACGAATAGTTTTTGTTACGCAGAAGAAGAAACGACGGCCGAAGAATGAATAGGGGGACAACTTCATGTGGAGATCGGAAGGATTAAACGGGTTTTACGAGAAAGAGTGTCAAGGGATTGAGGACGAGTTGAGAGTGATAAAAAGGAGTTGAGAGCAAATAAATCGAGAGCCGTTCAGAATGGAAGGGGAAGGATTTCGTTGTGAAGACGAGTAATGGAAACCCTAAGGTTTCCATTACACGAGCCCCAAACATGGGTTTGGGTTATCATAACCCAAGCCTACAGTAAATAATTGGGGCCCAAACACGCCCAAAATATATTAACACCCAAAATTTATTAAAAAGTTGGTAAATATCATAATTTGACTAAGATTAAATACCATAATTTTTTTTAGGCGTTACAGCCAATTCGATTCAAACTCGATTGATCGGCTCGACTAGCACAAGATTTTGAATTCGTCATTGCCAGAGACAAACTGAAGCAAGGCTATTACTCGACGATGGTGGCATTGCGAGGAGTGGAGACAGGTATGGACAATTTTTGGCTCGGCTGGGGGACGAAGAGTCGTGCGGCAGACGTGACTTCACAGCGCACTGCTTCGCGAGCGGCTGGTGGCTTGCCCTGTTCCAACAAGGCGATGTTTTTCAATCAAATAAGGATCATCATTCTGAGCATAAATAATCCTTTGTCTCAAGGTTGGTTGCACTTTTAACTGTGCTAACAATGAAGTAACTGCCTCCACTGATACTGCAATCTCAGCTCTCTCAAAATCTCGGTGTAAAGGGGCCTGTCTGGTAATAAGTGTTGCTGAATGTGATACTTTTCTACTAAGAGCATCAGCTACCACATTCGCCTTACCTGGGTGGTACAATATCTCACAGTCATAATCTTTTACTAACTCGAGCCACCTTCGCTGTCTCATATTTAACTCCTTCTATGTGAAGAAGTATTTCAGGCTCTTATGGTCAATAAAGATTTGTATCCTTTCACCATACAAGTAATGTCTCCAAATTTTAAGTGCGAAAACTACTGCTGCCAATTCTAAATCATGTGTAGGGTAGTTCTGCTCATGACTATTCAACTGACGAGAGGCATAAGCAACTACCTTACCCTGCTACATTAAAACACAACACATTCCTTTCTTAGAAGCATCACTATAAATCACAAAACTCCTAGATCCATCTGGCACTGTAAGGACTGGGACAGTAACAAGCTTTTGTTTAAGGTTCTACAAACTACTCTCACATGTTAGGCTCCAAATCAGTCTAATGCCCTAAAGGACGTATAAATAAGTTTAGTGTTCTGCAGAAACATATATCAGTCTAATGATCCCATAGGATGCACAAAACATGGTGATCCCGTAGGATACCTGCAAGGTAAACTACCTAATAGGAAACTAACAAATGTTCCCCTCAGTCCATTCTAAACGTTTTACAGTCATTCATAGTACAATCAAATTTCTTCAATACATAATTTCTCCTCTTAACATACTAACAGTCACCTTATTCTACTTTAACTCAAAGTCAGTCAGTAACACATCAATACCTCAGTCAAACAAGTAAAAAATAAACATAACATTCCCTCAGTTCACGAGAACACAACCATACCTTGGTATATTTTACGCCCAGTTTAAATAACAAACCACCAGTTTAATCCACACTCTATAGGAAACATCTACGAATTTCAGTCACTTCAACATCCATATGTGTATATATATATCCAATCAATCACAATGTGCACTCAACACCAAGTCATATCTGACATCCATCCTTAATTTTAAAGACAACATACAGTCAACATATTTATCTTTATAGGGAGTCCAGTAGAAATTTCCTTACCTCAAAGTTACTCAAATTTCTCGAACAACTATATCCAACAAAACACCTAATCATAAGGATAAAAGAAATAAATTATTTCCATGATACAAACTCCCTCTTAATTTTCTAAAGGTAAAAATCTAGCTTACCAAGGTATTGGTGAACCGAACTCCAACAATTCACAAATTGATTGTGAATTCAAGTGACCCAACGTTACCCTCAAGACCTTCAAGATTCAAATAACAAATTAATAAACTATTCCAACCATAACGCTTGAACAACTTTGAAACAATTACAACCCATAACTTAAATTGTTACCAACCAAAACAATTTTGATGATTTACAGAAGAAATAAATAGCGACTATCGATCTTAACTTAAACCGATCAAAGTATAAGTTGGCTTGTAATCTGCGGCTGGAACTCAAAAAGTCGAGGCGGCACGCGACATTTGGCGGACAAGCTAAACAACGCAGAACTCCTAGCAGTAAATGAATCGTCCAATGAACTGTTGATGAAGCGTGTGACGGCTTCACAAACTGAGATGAAAGGAGACAGAGGGTCAAGGCAACGCGGTTCGTATCACGGCATGACAAAGGGGGTGTTGTGGCTTTGTCATCGATCGACGGTGAGGTTAGGTGAGGGTGTATGGCGGTTGCGGCGAACGAAAGGGAAGGGAATGGTTGGCGGCTGTGGAGGCTAGGGCTAACGGAAAAAGGAAGAAGGAGAAGAAAATTAGGGGGGCTATGTGCGGGGAAGAAGAAAAAGGAAGGGAAAAATTCTTTTTTTTTTTCCTTTTTCTTTTTTTTAAATTTAATAAATAATATAATAATTATTATTATTATAATTATATTAATAACTATTATTATTTCTTATATATATCTTAAATTCCTTATTCCACATTCTTTCCCAACAAATAAAAAATATAATAACAACCCACAAGCTTAAAATCTGTAAATAACAATAACTTGATATAAATAAAAATAAGATAAAAACATATTTTAACTTAAAATTTCGTGGTGTTACATTCTTTCCTCAAGAAACCTTCGTCCTAAAAGTTCTAATCCTAGAATAACTCTGGATAACGAGCTCTCATAGCATCTTCTCGCTTCCATGTCACCTCCTCAACTCTATGATTTCGCCACAATGCCTTCACCAATGCAATCTCTCTGTTACGAAGCATTTTCACTTCTCTAGCCAGAATCTCAACTGGATGCTCCACATAACTCAAATTCTCATCAATCTCTAGTGGTTCATAGTCCACTACATAAGATTGATCTACCACATACTGCCTCAACATCGAAACATGGAAGACATTATGAACTGCAGAGAGAGATGGTGGCAATGTCAAACGATATGCCACAACACCAATTCTCTTTAAAATCTCAAATGGTTCAACGAAACGAGGACTCAACTTCCCTTTCTTTTCAAAATGCATAACACCTTTCATAGGTTCTACCTTCAAGAACACCTTATCTCCCACATCAAACTCAAGATCTTTTTGCCTCACATCTGTATAACTTTTCTGTCTACTCTGCGTTGTTTGCATACGTGCTCTAATCTTCTGAATAACCTCATTAGTAGACTGAACCAATTAAGAACCCATCAATTTCTGTTCGCCAACCTCACTCCAACAAATAGGGGTCCTACAACATTTACCATATAATGCCTCAAACGGTGCCATACCAATAGTAGCATGAAAATTGTTATTATAAGCAAACTCCATCAAATGCAAGTGAGAGTCCTAACTACCTGGAAACTCTAACGCACAAGCTCGTGGCATATCCTCTAAAACTTAGTTCAAACATTCAGTTTGACCACCAGTCTGTGGGTGAAAAGTTGTTTTGAAATCTAACCTCATGCCATGAAAGTCTGAAGTCCCTTACAAAACTTGGAAGTAAAACGTGCATCTTTGTTAGAAACAATAGATACAGGTACTGCGTACAGTCTTACAATCTCAGTCAAGTATAACTATGCCCACTTACTAGAAGTATAAGTGGATTTCCCTGGCATAAAGTGTGCTGACTTCGTAAGCTTGTCTACAACAACCCAAATCACTGTATAACCCTTTAAGGTTCTAGGCAGTCTTGTAATAAAATCCATGGACACATTTTCCCATTTCCACTCTGGTATACTCACAGATTGCAACAACCCTGTTGGTTTCTGTCTAGGTGCTTTAACCTGCTGATACACCACGCACCTACTAACAAACTCTGCTACTTCTCTCTTCAAATTACGCCACCAATACACTTGTTTCAGATCCTAATACATCTTTGTACTACCAGGATACATGGAAAATGGGGAACTATGGGCTCTATTCAAATGATCAGTCTTAACTATAGTATCGGATGGCACAAACAAATGCCTCTCATACAAAAGTCCACCATCAGAGGACATGTAGAAGCCATCAGCTTGCCCTGTCCCAACAAGGCAATGCTTTTCAACCAAATAAGGACCATCCTTCTGAGCATCAATAATCCTCTTCCTCAAAGTTAGTTGCACTGACAAATGAGCTAACTGTGAAGTAACTGCCCCTACTTGTGCTGCAATCTCAGCTCTTTCAAAATCTCGGTGTAAAGGGGTCTGTCTGGTAATAAGTGCTGCTGAATGTGATACTTTTCTACTAAGAGCATCAGCTATCACATTCACCTTACCTCGATGGTACAATATCTCATAGTCATAATCTTTTACTAACTCAAACCATCTTTACTATCTCATATTCAGCTTCTTCTGAGTTAAGAAGTATTGCATACTCTTTTGGTTAGAAAATATCTATATCCTATCACTTTGCAAATATTGCCTTCAAATCTTTAATGCAGAAACCACAACTGTCAATTCTAGATCATAAGTATAATAGTTCTGCTCATGATTCTTCATTTACCATGAAGCACAAGCAACTAATTTACCTGCTGAATCAAAACACCATCCAAACCCTTTTCTAGAAGCTTCATTGTAAGTCACAAAACTTCCTGAACAATTATGTATGGTAAGCACTGGTGTGGTACAAGCTTCTACTTAAGATTCTGAACACTGTTCTCATAGGCTTTGTTCCAACAAACAGAATCCCTTTCTTGATTAACTGAGTCAATGGAGTAGCTATGCTAGAAAAGTCTTATACAAACCATCGATAAATAACTTTTAAACCCAGAAAGCTACGAACCTCACTGACTAGGAAAGGTGAAGGCCAACTGATAACAACTTCAATCTTTTGTAGGGTCCACATAAATGAAATCTCTAGACATCACATGGCCTAGAAAAGATAGTTGGCCTCCCCCAAAACTCATATTTTGAAAACTGTGCATATAATTTGTTGACTTGAAGAGCCTCTAAACCCATGCGTAAATGCTCCTCACGATCTATCTCTATCTTAGAACAAACTAAGATATCGTCAATAAATACAATCACAAAAGTGTCAAAGAAATCATTAAACACTCTATTCATCAAGTTCATAACATTGTTGGGGGTTTTGTCAAGCTAAGAAATATCACAATTAACTCATGACGCACATATCTCAAACAAAAAGCTGCCTTAGGAACGTCACTGTCAATAATCCTCAATAAGTGATGGCATGAATGTAAATCAATCTTTTAGAGGACACACAAAATTATTGCAGCTGATCAAACAAATCTTCAATACTTGGTAAAAGCTATTTGTTCTTAACAATCACCATATTCAACTCTTTATAATCAATACATAAAGCATATCGACTCATTTTTCTTCTTAACAAACAAGACTGGTGTGCCTCAAGATGACACACTTGGTCGAATGAAGTTTTTTTTTTTTTTTTTGTCAAGCATATCCTGCAATTGCACTTTTACATCTTTCAACTCTGCTGAGGCCATTTTGTATGAAGCGTTTAATATAGGAACGATGTCTAGTTTTAACTCAATGGAAAAATAAATTTCTTTATGAGGCCGAAATCTTAGAAACTCTTCTAGGAAAACATTTGAATACTATTTTACAGCTGATTCAGATAACAAGGACACCTCGACTTCCCTGGTGTCAACCACACTAGTCAAGACACTCTAGGTACCCTGATCAAGCATCTCACTAACCCTGATAGCTGGGATAACTTTTAGTGGAACCACAGTTTCAGCATCTTTGTACTTGAACTAGCCTCTAGTGAAGGATTAGAAACTACCTTTATGCTGAATAGTCTTTGTTTGCATGGTTACACTACATTTCATTTTTCGAACTCTAACTAGTAACTTTTCATTAACGATAAACTCAAAAGCCTCTTAAAGTCACATCAAGACGATAATGCTCTAAAGTTTTCCTTTTCTTTCCTCAATACCTCCATTCTAAAACCATTCATTGTGCTTCAAATAAACTTATCTTAACTATGTATTTAGCCCTCTTTAAAACCACCAACATAACATAGTTCTGATATTTTCAATCACAAAACAGTCAATTAAGTTGATTACATCTTACTCTTCTGCTTACTCAACCACACCTTTGAGCACCCCTACATGGCGACATTTTTCTAATATCTACAAGTAACTCCTTTAGTCTTAAACAATAAAGACTTCATACAATCTAGTTTAACTTAGGCAAAGTCATGCTAATAAAATCATACATATAAGCATAAAGCATACCTGACAAGAGACGAAGGGTCGTGTTAGCCATAGGGACACAAAAACATAGACTTACATCATAAGTCAATCTACAGAACCTAAAACTTAGGCTCTAATACCAACTGTAGCGACCCAAACTATTGGAATTAAACTGTTGTCATTACTCTAATAGAAAAACACTTCTTTTAAACATGAGTCTTTATAAAATCCATCAAAGTCAAATAACATCAAAGAAAAACCTTTATTCGGGCCCTATTTCAATCAACCAAAATTTTAAAACTACAGTTGGCAAAACAAAAATCCATAACTCTCTTAAATCACAAAAATTTTCTAAACAGTCTCATGTCCTAAAGAAAACATCAAATCATAAGCGGAAGAATTTTGAACGACATTCGGTATGGCAGTCATGCATCTTTCTTGACTCTCGTTGGTCTACCTCCTTCGTTATCTATACCTGTAAAAGTTAAACATAAAAAGGGTGAGTACAACTTACTTAGTAAGAGACCCAATACTCATCCCGTTAGGGGAAAAATAAATTATTACCTTCCTAATGGGGTACCCTGCACAGTCTCAATCTTGTGATCTCGTAGGATATACATAATAAGTCTAGTGTTCTCAAAGGATACACATATAAGTCTAGTGCTCTTAGAGGATGCATCTATTAGTCTAGAGTTCTGCAGAAACACATATCATTCTAGTGCTCCCAAAGGATGCACATATCAATCTAGTGCTCCTGAAGGATGCACAATAGGTGGTGATCCCGTAGGACACCTGTAAGGTAACTACCTAATAGGAAACTAACAATTTTCCCCTCGGTTCATTCTAAACATCTTAACAGTCATTCATAGTACAGTCAAACATTCTCATCACATAACTTTTTTCATAACCTCTAACAGTCATCTTATTCTAACTTAACCAGAGGCCAGTCAGAACCTATCTCTACATCAGTCGACAAACTAAAAATCATATCCCTTTCAGTCTACAGGTACACAACCATACCATCTTCTCAGTTTAAATGAACACAACCATAACAATATATCATACATTCAGTCCAAACAAAATCCACCATTTCAAACCTATCCCCTATAAGAAGCATCAACAAGTTTCAGTCAATTAACATCCAAATGTGCACATATACATATCAAGTCAGTCACAACATGCTCTCAATACCAAGTCCACATCAATCCATACAAAATATATATGTTTTCCCAGTCGAACAAAACATAAAATAAACATTAATTCCACATCCAACAGTATAAATCACAAGCATCATCCTCATTCAGTTTAGATAAAACAATACAACTCAAATCCGTATGTGAGTCCAGTAGAAATCCCCTTACCTTAATTTTACTCTAACCTCTTGATTGAATCTACGTTTGCCAAAACAACATAAACATAGGTATATAGCAATCTGATCACTTTCACAATCAATTTTACCTATTAAATTTGCTTAAACACAATTTCCACAACTTACCCAAAAGGTGGTGAGTTGAACCGTGTACCCAACTCGTTTGAGATCAAAGGATTTAGGTGCTGTCCATGAAATGTCACCTTCAAGAAACACCAATTCAACTAGTTAACCAAAGTAACGACTCTATAATTTTTTTACAGTGCGAGAAAAAGAATCCCATAAAAATTCAATCTTACCACAATTCATAACAAGGCAGCGGCAGCGGCGATCGAAACCCAAATGAAAATACCGTGCAAGACAAAATCGATAGCTAGCTTGGAGGAGGGACTCAACATAATTCACAGCTAGGAGGAGTGATGTGTGCGGCGGATCTTTGCAAGAGCGAAGGCAGAATGAAGTGGAGGAAGATGGATGGCTCGGTCAGAGGGGTTATGCGTCAACTTCACAATGAGAACTGACGGCAAAATAGAGGCGATGTGGACGGTGACCATTGCGAGCTTGACACCTGGAGAACAGCTTACATGATCCGAGCGACGCAAGCTTTAACGGCTCAGCTACTAGAGGTGACACAGAAGGATCGTGTATGGCGTGAGGTTGGAGTGAGGTGGTGGCAGCAAATTCGAATGAAGAAAAAAATGGAGAATGGTCGGCGGCTAGGGCTGGGCATGCGAGACACATGTAGGTTTAACATATTGTTTGACCATGTTTAAGTACATATGACTTCGTACATTTTAAGTACATGGATAGTTGAAAATTGATTCAAATTTGTATGAGACGTATTGAGGCTTGATTTTTAAAACTTATCTTCATCTTTGCTTGAAATGTTTACATAACTAGCATATCGTATCATTAACATTCCATGAACAAACAAATATCCCCGTTTATACACCTAGAGTCAAATAATGTTTTTGAATATGATTATGTTTCATCCTCCGCGAAATCGATTGATTGCAGAGCAGCCTCTATCGTAGGGGTTTGACCCCTCCGCTTCTTCTAGTTTAGAACAAGTTGGAGGTGGAGAAGGTTGATTGCAGGGATCGAGAAATTTCAGATGTTTTGTTTCTGCTGCTACTTCATGGCCCACGACCAATATGCCTATTAAGGCCAAACACATCAACCACGATTTCATGTTTTTTTCTATGTTGTCAAAAGATCTTCGTACGGTTGCTTTGTATTGTCGTCTTATAATTTCTCTGTTTGTTTTCTCTCACATTTATAGGTTTTATTATGATTGAGCAACTTAGAACAATGTTGCAAAGAGGCGACCTATAATAGGTAGATGGTTGGGTAGGTATTTTTGTACATTGTCTTGATGTCAAAATGTTGTATCAAAATAAGGACCAAACAAACAGAATTCGATGTAATGAGTTAAATGAAAATCTAATAGTGGTACATTGTATTTTAAGAAAAAAGAAAAAAATTTGTTAAAAAAGGATATCTTATGTAAGGTATAAACGAAAAGTTATTAAACTATTAAAACTTTTACTTAAACTGTAGCGTAAAAAGCAGTAACTCCCAGATCGTTAAGCGCTAACTAAGTCATTTCAATTTCGTGAAAGATTGAAACTAACTGATACGGAAAAAATTCAAACTTAGACAAAATATAAACCAATAATATTTCAATATAGAGGGGAGTATTCCCTGTGCCAAAGTTAATGGTCAAGCTTTCTTCAGTCAAGCTTTTCGTATTAAACATAAATCACATGACAACATACATTATTATACATTGCATAACATCCACATCAATATGACAAAACGTTGGAAAAAGAGCATTATCAAATGTAGTCCTTCTCTATACAAAAGTCACTCACGATGCTTAACTTGCTTTACTCTTTCACATTTCTTAACGCCTAGTCATTCTTCCCCCTTGATGCTTGGACCTCCTTTTCCTTCTTCTTCTTAATGTGTATCTTCATTTAACTTTTCTTCTCCCCTGATACTGTTTCGGCAGAGCTTCATTACTTTGAGCTTCCTCAACACTTCCTTTGAAACCTTAAGTCCTATTTATATTACTCCTAAATTGGATTAGTTGTCCTTAAGCTCATCTTAGCCTGCCACCTCCTTCTTGGGGCTTTACACGTGTAGGTTTAACATCTTGTTTGACCATGTTTAGCTTTAACCCAACATGTAAGATGCGCACTAATGATGATTAGTAGCCTACTTAAATTTTCTAACTTTCCATCCTCACTTAGCGCTTCATCGCTTAACCCAAACCACAAACTCATTTCAAATCAAAACACACACTGCTCCTTACATCTCTGGTCAAAAAGCATTTTCACTTCCTTTTACAAAAACATCAGATTCAAACATGTCCCCCTCCTAAAGTCGAGATGTTACAAGATTAGAATGATATTTATATTTACCGACTTGTTCCTTAAGTTCTATGAGAGAAGAAAAATGTTGTCGATCGAGGTTCACAAGGTAAGGTTAAAAATAGGGCAGTGATTATACTGATAGTGTTCTTTTTTTTTCTAAAATTAAATTTTGAACATCCAAATAACTTGGCTAAAATTTTCTCGCTTGTGTGTGAGAACTAGTGCTATTGAACTTAACATATGAAGGAGAAGTTAGTTTGGCATAGGTTCATTGAAATATCCAAATCCTTATCGTTAACCAAATGAGTTTTTCTTTTGTTGTTTTTCCAAGTAAGATCATTTATAGTTACTGTTACTATTGTCAATGTAAACCCGATATTTTCTTGGTTTATTTTATGTTATTCTTTTGTGTGAAAAGAATAAAAGGGAAATGGAAATTAAGTATATATATATATTATATATACACATATATAATATATTCATTATTTAGAAATAAATAAAGTAAAGACAAAGAAAATAAACGAAGAAAGAGAAAAGAAGAGCATTCAGTGGAATTTGTTTTTTTGTATTTATCCCATTCACCTCTATTTTCATTTCATCTCTTCCTTCAACATTTTCTTCATCTTTTCTACAACAAAATTACAGAGAGATTTCAAAGGAAAGAAGTCTGAGAGAGGAAGAAGAAGAAATTGAAGATGTTTTGGTTGAAGATCACAAGAAGTTGCAAGATTAATTTCTCTGCAGTTCACTAAGCATACCTCTGGTTTTTTTAGATTCCGAGCTGCACAAAAAGAATTAAGTGGTGAGGTTTACTTTTATTGAAAGCTATTTAATTTTCAAACAAACTTTATGAAGGATGCTTGAGCAAATTCTGATGTTCTTTGGGTGATTTTTGACAAAGAACACAGGGCAGGTGTTTTTCTCGCGAATTCAGGATACCTCTGTTTTTTTCTGTATTTCTGGGTGTAACAGTGGAGTTAGGATCTCTATTTGGTATGGTTAGAAATATTATTCAGTTTAATACAACTTTTATAAAGAAACCATAAACTAAAAATGACTAAAAATAAGTTAAATTTCAGTGACAAGATAAAGGGATTGTTGTTTACGTGATTTTGAAGTGGTTCAGTTCCGAGGGCAATCTGAGATTATTCACAAGGAATCAGACTTAGATGTCTTGAGGTAAATTTTATAGGACCTCAAAATGAAGATTTTTATATAAATAAATCTAATTTTGGTTAAGTATGGAAAGAGATATGATCATTTGAATTGAGTACTGTGAATCTGGAAAATTAT